>BEXV01002091.1:25413-53075 GCA_003118195.1 Hemicentrotus pulcherrimus | reverse complement strand
AAAAAGAAATTATGAAAAAAAAAAATTCTGACAAATTTAAGAGGTGATCTATCAATATGATAGATCTATGAAGGGAAAACATCAATTTATTTAAATTTTGTGCCCTCTTTGTATAGAAAATTGTGCAA
The DNA here is from genome assembly GCA_003118195.1 of Hemicentrotus pulcherrimus. Taxonomy (NCBI): domain Eukaryota; kingdom Metazoa; phylum Echinodermata; class Echinoidea; order Camarodonta; family Strongylocentrotidae; genus Hemicentrotus; species Hemicentrotus pulcherrimus. Next base: position 52,947 of record BEXV01002091.1, on the reverse strand, counting down.
TATCCAATTGTTTGCATCCAATACCCGTTTCCTACTGAAACATACACAGTCCTTTCACTGAACCTGATTTTACCATGACTCAACGCTTTGAAATTCAGATTGTAATTGTGGTGGTGATTATTTTACCTGACTGCTAAGAAAGCATAATGGTCTCCTTTGACGTTCATTTGTTTACGTTTGGTATAATGATTTCAATTTGTTACCACAGCACTTATTACCTCTTCAAACATTTTTGTTTACTCTACAACATTTCTTTTGATTTTATCACAGATAATTTTTAATCTCATTCTTTAGTGTTAATTGATTATTAGTTTATTTATTCATACATATCTATTACATTTCCTTGAACTATTTTCATAATCTACAACATTTAGTTTGATTATATATACTTAATTTGTATTTAGGAACTAGACCTCTCCTTTTTACTTCCCTTTTAAGCCTAATTAGTGTTTAATACTATTTCCCCTTTCTATTACGTAACAATCCTACCATTTTCTTATGAGAAAATATTATGTTTTTGTTTTTTATGCAGTTTGTAATTGATTATAAAGTTCATGCACTTTTTATTGTAAAATTCATTTTTAATTCAGCTCTCGAGCTTCTGTGGTTTTTTAATAAATACCATCATTATTTATCAGTCATAATATACTAACGAGCAATAGGAATAGAAGACAAGATAATAAATCTCTATGTCATTTCACTATTGTTAATGATGCAGGTTACTTGCTACCATTTGCTTCACATCATGGCGTCAAAGTTCCCAGCAGAGAGAGATGAAAAGGACAAGCTGTGCCCTAGAAAGGGTCATGACATGAGTTGGTCGTGTGACATACATGGTGAGCCAATCAAATTTTACTGCAAAGAACATAAAATCCCTATTTGTCATCCATGCGCTACCAAAGATCACCAGAGACCGTGTGAGCTAGACGACATCGAGGATGTCATCTTGGAAAGGAGGAGGAAACTGGATGGCAAGCAGCAAGAGATAGAGGAAATTAAGAAACTATTGAAAACGCTTGACTCTAAACTAGAGTCCACTGCGACCTCTGCAAGTAACCATTTTCAATTAGTCAATGATAAACTTAAGGTGGCATTCAAAGACAAATTAAAGAGTGTGAAAGACAAGGATAAAAGATTGATTCGTTCGATCGGCGAGGAGGCAGATAAAGAAATACAAATCATTAACGAAAAGAGGGAAAGACAGATCAAATCATGTCACGAAGAAGCAGAACAGCAACAATTAATTCTCAAAGAAAGCCAATCAAAAGTGGAATCAGAGACAAAAACAATCAGCGAACTGGTTCCTAAAAAGATAAACTATCTCAAAAATAAGAATCAGCACGCAACCAGCACAATGGATAATATTGATTCCAAGATCAAAAGAATCGCACAAGAGGACAAAACTTTAGTGCTTGAAACTCTTCAAGTACTTGCAACCCTAGATGAACATTTAAGTTTGAATGTTCATCAAGATGTTAGCGACTGTCTTGACCGAATACAGGGTGAAGTTCAGAAAGTGAAGTTTGTCGATTGTGAAGTAGGTGGGGAACACTATTGGAGAATTGATGGCTATATTGGTAAATGGGAGTTTGTAAAGTCAATCAAAATTCCATCGATTGTAAATGTATCAGAGGTGTGTGGTTTGATCAGTGATGATGAGATATGTGTGGTGGACGTAAGGAACAATAACACGTTTATTACAAATATCACAACTGAACACACAGAGAAAGTCATCGAAGGAGATAGTAACCTGGGTATTATACCGTATGCCCTCATAGACAGCAGCGTAATAGTCTGTGGTAAGTCTGGACGAGGCTACAAGGATGGACACGTCACTCTCTATGACCGACAATGGAAGGTGATAAGAGACATCACCATACCAACGAATTACAACTATAATACTAGTGTGTTTGTTGATGTTGACAGGGATGGGATGATCCTCGCTGCTGAGATCGGTCTGTCTAATATCTATGTCATCAACCCTGCTGATGGTAAGATAGTAGACACCATAACGATGCAGGATCAGGACAAGTTGGTGTGGGGTGGGATACAAGCCTTGTCATCAGGTGATATTGTTGTGAAGGCAGGTGATAATGAATTCACTGTCATCTCACGTTCAGGAGAAGAGAAAGCTGTCATACACTGTGGTGAGTGGTGTGCGTCAGAGTGTCACATTGACAAACTGACAGATACACTCTACATCAAATACTGGGATACAGAGCGTAATATCTATGCCGTTGATCAGGTGTCATGTGATGGTATTATCCAGGCAAGGAGGATCGTAGAATACGAGAAAACAGACCAAAGCTCTATCACGATGAGTCTATGCCTCATAACCCCTTCTGGTAACCTTGTAGCTTGTGACGGGGAGGGGCTTCTTGTGTATAAAAAGAGTTTCATTGTGTAAGCAATACAAATATTAACCTTCCTTGAATTTTCCATCTTGTAACTAACCAAAATACTCTAAAAGATTAAAAAAAACAAAAAACTAACCAAAATAGTGAAGCTGGGCTCTTTTATATTTCAAATACTTCAGTTGGAAAGAAAACTTTTCAAAATGAAATACAAAGCAAACATAAACACAGCCCCTTTTAGTAGTATTATGATAAGAATAATTTTTAAGATAAAATGTATGTTTACATAACAATGGTGTACTGTATTGTAGTGAATTTCTTATCTCTTAAAAGGGGATATCGTTTCATGTGCATAGTGGGTTTGGTCTCAATGTACATGTATATATATCAGGGAAAGCTTAAGTTTTTGCAATTGTATTAATTGTGGTATAATGTGACCTGTTTCTGTCTCATGTCTTTTTAATTCATGTTTTGTAATGTTTTGCCTTCCTTCACACAAAATTTGGTCCATGAAGCCTTAAATGGAGAAATTGAACCAAATTTGTTAGGGCTGTCTGGTGCCCCATTCCGATGGAAATTGTTTTCTGGTTTTTGTCAGCTCCCATCGGATCATGTGACGCTCTCAAGAACTTATGATACACTTTACAGAGTGTAACAAGACAACTGATTAAGATTAGACTGAAAGATAATTTGTTACGATACTCAGCTATACATCTTGTTTGAGTCACATCTTTGAGATTAATCTAGTCTTCGGCTTAATGCTTCTATTTTGGACATAAGGCTCTGGGCGACAAAGAACATGTTAAAAATCAATGATCGAAGATGGAAGTGATGCACTTCTTCTTGAAGTTCCGATCCTTCCAGCCAACAGCATTGACAGTTGGTAAAGCAGTGATTGCCCGGGTAGAGAATGCGAGGAATTTGGGTGTAATTGTGGACATAGAACAATGAATGATCAACTGAAGAATGTCTGCAGATCTGCCACAGCTGCATTAAGAACTATAGGGAAGATCAGAAGATACCTGACCAATTTGGCTACATAAACGCTGATACAGTCCTTCGTCATGAGCAGACTAGATTTCTGTATCAGTCTGCTGTATGGTCTCCCTAAGAATAAGATTCGCAAGCTCCAAACCCTACAAAATGCAGCAGCTAGAATCATCTCAAGAGCTCCACGCAGAAATGTACATCACACTTTCTCAATGATCTACACTGGCTCCCAATCGAAAAGAGAATAATCTTCATAATTCTGCTTATCGCTATCAAAGCCCAGAACTACACGGGTCCTGCCTACATCTCAGATATGATTTCACCTTATGTTCCTGCACGCACACTCAGATTTTCAGCCCAGCACCTCCTGCAAGTTCCTCGTCACTTAACTCATTTCTACGGCAACATGGCCTTTGAAGTGGCTGCTCCTACTCTCTGGACTTTCAAAACTCTTCTCAAAACTTACCTGTTTCGTTTGTAATTTGTGACATTGCAATAATGTATTTGATTTTGTATAAATATTTGTTATCTGTATTAAATTCGCTCCTAATGAATTACTACTCTTTTGATAGCTACATGTCTTTAGTTAAAGGTTTTTATATTTTCGTTGTTGTAACTACTTAAATATATTTGTACATGCTTAGTTTTTACTTGTACTTTGTAAAGCGCACAGAGAAACTTCTGATTATCATACCTGCCAACAAATCGGACTTGCAGCGGCAGTGTTTACAAGTAACTGGCAATACGCGGTAAATCTGTACCAAAACGCAAATACAAATTTGCTGCTTGATCATGCAGCCATTCAACGCACACAATAGGTGATCTCTCAAATCTCGGCACATGATAAAACAAGCTTTAAAAAAAAATCAAATTTTGTTTTTGTTTTTTTGCTTAATCAAAGAAAAAAAAAAAAACAAAAAACAAATAAAACAAATGTTGAGAAAAAAAAATGATTACCAAATGCCCCACACTGTAAATTACAAACCAATATGATTGACATACCCTGCGACTGTTGAAGAACCATTGGATATGAGGTTGAGGGAAACCCTCTGCCTGACATGGGAGAGTCAATGGACTACCTACAAGAACTTGCATTTCTTCTGGCGGCCTCTGGACGAATCCTAGGTATGGTGAAGCAGTAGTCATGGAAGCTGCGGATGTGCAAGTATATAGACAGAACATTATCAAAGGCAGTCAGATTGCTTCAAGACACTGTCTACAGGAACTGGGTGGTCTCCGTATGAGAGATCTCAGTAATAACTGTTAATAACTATATGTCCATTGCTTCCCTAGAACAGTGTGATCCATCACAGCATAAAATGAACCGGTCTATTAAAAATACTGATTTTCTTGGCTCTATCATACAGATTTCTCTGTAGCATATTGAAGAACTAATTCATGTACACCCCTTTCTGTTTCTTAATTAAATACATACTCAGGGAACTTATCAATGCGTCAAAGCTACAGAATGTCCAACTGTAGACAGATGCCACGCGTTAGTCAACATTTAAGAGTTATATAAATCAATAATGCAAATTTTCCTGTCATTTCTGACTGGCTGTACGTGGTAAAACATCTTATTTGTAATGCTGGATATAGAATTACACTGACAAGAACTAACAAATAAAAAACAACAGAACAAAAAATTGACTGCATTCTCTTACATGTACCTTTGGTAGTCTTAACAGATCCATAGATGTAAATCTCAGGTTCCGGTCCTGGGCCTACAGCATTGACAGCTTGGATGCCGACCTCATACTGACCCTCCTCTTGGCTACTTGGGATGATGAATGTGTACTGGAACATTTGTATTGCTGCTTCCTGCCAGGTATCCGTACCCAGAGGGCGCCAGAGTACCTTGTAGGAAAAGACAGGTGCTCCATGTTCTTCTGGTCGGAGGGGCTAAGATAGGATGGGAATTTAGACTGGGTTTATCAACTTGGCAGCATTTCTTCTTTTTCTTTAACACATAAATGAATGGCTATTGAGGATGAAAGGAGGTAGCTGCATTCCATAGAGGTCCTATGTGTGAGTGTGTCTTATAAGATAGACAAAGGTAAATTGCATTTTAAATATTCCAAGTAGTTAAACCCCTTGCTTTACGAGAGCAGGGTCCTCCACCTTATCCTTTTTTGCAATGCATTTATATTAAATGTTCCTTACAACATACTTTTATTAACAAAAAAGAAATTGAAGATCAATTTGTATAATTAAAAGAAAAATAGGCACCTATGTTCTAATTCATCTTCAAATCATCTTCAATTCAAATAGTTGAATCTTGAGAAATAGAATAAATCTAAAGCATACCTTCCAGTGGACCACAACCTGTCCATTCTCTATAGAGAAGCTGACATTCTTTGGGTTGCTGATTGGTCTGTCTGGAGGAGTGAAGTACTGACCACTGGTCATCTTTGGCTCTGACCTCCCAACTCCATTGACCGCTGTGACCCTGAATCTGTAAGTCATATAGGGTGCTAGATTCACCCTTGCTTGGGTCTCATTGGAAGGAACGCTGGCTAGGAGAGTCCAGCCACCTCGAGAGTAAGCCGTCTGTGCTTCCACATCGAATTGAGAGATATGATTGTCATCTCCCTCCATTGACCAGGACAGCTGGACATCGAGTGGTGATGAGAGCGATGTCATGATTACTTCTGATGGTGGATTAGGTAGTCTGTCTCCTATCAATGTCAAATGATACAGATTTATTCAATAATTGTGTATTGGCTAGCTAGGAAGACTATTTTCAAGAGTGACTGAAAGTTGTTTTTTTCCTTTTCTTTTTGTCCTTATGAACTGACATAACTTTAAAGCAGTTTTGAATCAATTAGCAATGTCAAATCATCCAATGATTAAAACTTACTCACATGCACATGAAATAAATCAAATTACCATTACAGTTAGAAGAGCTGTGACACACAACTCCGTTTCCTCAAGCTAGAAAATAGTCATATCCTGATGTACTGGGATAAGGTGTATACTCTATGTTTATAATCGATGGTATTGCCCTATCAACATGATTTTTTAAAGATAATTTTAAACATCTTTTCTTTTAAATATCCATCTCCCAAATATGTGAAGAACCATCTGTATCAAGGTGTATCTGTCTTGTTATCCAGTGTTTACAAGAAAGTGAAGGTGCAGTTAATGGAAGTATTAAAATAGAACTTTATAAAACTGCCTGTCTGGACCTTCATAGCTTCATGAGGTAAATCAGCAACAGTTAAATCTTAATTCAAAGTACACAGATGTAACATTTTCTGTGAAACTCAGTAACTCACCAACTGTTGTTGCTTGGGTTGTAGTGGTCTGCGTTGTTGTAGGTATAGTGGTAGGTGCAGGTGTGGTTGTTGTAGCTGGTCTTGGTGTTGGATCCTCTCCAACACAATTACCCTGAAATTTAATATTTATTCATGAAACTACATATGCTCATATTTTACAAAACTACCATGTCTCTTTGTATATACTGAGCACCTGAGTGGTGAAGGAAAATAGAGGTGAAAACAAGAAAATTAGTAGCATATCCTCATGTCAAGCATTGCTAACAAAAAAAAAGATATTTGGATTTGAAAGTTTCAAAAGATGTTGTAGTTCTCAATTCTAATACAAATTTGTTCCATAGAAAGATAACAATTTTATCATTCAATCATTACAAAATAACATAATGAAAGAGAGAGAGAGAGGGAGAGAAAGAGAGAGGGAGAGAGAGGGAGATAGAAATACAGGGAGAGAGACAGAGAGATACACACAAGCACAGAAAGAAAGAGGAAAAAGAGAGAGAGAGAGAGAGGCATGAAAGTAAACCAATTTGCATGCTCTCACCCGATGGCATACACCATTCCTTCCACACGTCATCCCATTATTGTCTGGTCGAGGGACGGTACTATTATCTTCTTGGCTAAGAAACGGTGAACAGATACCATCTTGTACACAGCAATGTACACACATATTAGAATCTGTTGTGTAAAAAGGAAATGTTATCAGATCAAAATGTATTGTGAAGGAGTCATTGGTGCTCACTATTAAGAATTGCTGATACATGTAACTGAATTAACGATATATTTCTTTAATCCTTGTAATGTTGAGGTGATTGTGTGTCTACATTCAAGCATGGAAACTGAGTTAACTGAAAACTTTAGAAGAATCAAGACAAGGACCTTTTTTTTTAAAGATTTCATATCCAACATTTCAATAAACGTCAACCACATGTTGAATGCAAAAACAAATTAAGACTTTTCTTTTTCTCTTAAAGCTAAACTTTAGTACTGGTAATGCGATTGCATTTTGAAAGAAAAGGTGTGGAAAGGATCAGAAACAGTTGATCATGTAGCATGTAAGTATTGGTGTGCACTGCAAGGGTCTGGAGTCATCAAAATCATAATAAATTTGACCGAGTCTCGGTAAAGTAACAAGCACTGTACACAGAAAGCTATATGGGACAACACACATGATTTCGGGGTTGGTACTACCTTGATTTCCTTGTCTTTCTATGCTCATTACTCAGCCAGTATACATTTTCTTCCAAAATTGTTTGGCACATGTTATTTATTTGTAATCTTGAACATTCTGTGTAAGTTTCGTTTGATTCTGTGAAAATTAATTATCTTTTTTTACCAATACTGGAGTTTCTCTTTAAGCATCCCCTTCTGGACAATCTTGCTTTGTTACTCATTTAAAAAAAAAACTTTGATTTTTATCAACTTGTACACAACAAAGATATCATTTAAACATACTACATCAGAAAAAAGTTTATATTTTACACAATAGTACACAATTTAACTACCGTAAATCGCACCCGTGTATAAGACGCACCCCGACTTTTGAGATTCAAAAACAAAAAAACAAAAAAATCCGACGGCAGGATCGAACCCGTGCCGGCACACACACAGATTGCCACTCATTGCCAGCGCCTTAGACCGCGCGGCTATCGGGCACCGATGCCATTTCAGGAAGTTTCTAGTAATGTATACATTGGAATGGATTCAAATGGCGACTTCACATGCTGGATACGGCCTTTTCTTTTACTTTTGCAATGTATTGGCACAAATTACTGCATTTAGATCTAAATCTGTACCATATTGCCAAAAAGTAAAAGAAGGGACATGAAAGATTGTTTCTGACGAAGCAAGCTGCTGCGCAGGTTGCCCCTGTGTATTCACCTGCATGATACAGGTGAGTGAGCTGAAGACACGGGAGAGCTTCGGCCGGCAAAGTGCTTTGCGAAGGGCATAATTTATCGAGACTGAAAAAAAAAAAATCAAAATCTCTTCCCTTCAAATTAGGAACCTAGTTTTACTTCATATAGTAGACTCTATTCTTTGTTTTCATTATGATATTCATGTTGAGACACAGAGATTTTTGAAAACCAATAAAACGTTGCATTTTGAGGACTCAGAATATTCTGTACCTGTGTATACGACGCACCCCGACTTTTTAATTTTTCCAGACGGTAAAAAAAGTGCGTCTTATACACGGAGATTTACTTTACACAAAGTTGGTGCATATACATGTACATATAAAGTAGTGACAAACTCACTGCAAGGTAAATAATCCTTACTTACGATAAGAAACATTGTAGTAAAAGACAGGATTGTACTTACCTGATGGGCAGTCACATGACTCTAATCCTGCTCGTAAATCACAGAATGGAATACATTCACCATCTAGACACTGGCCACTGTCAACAGTATCACAACAAAATATGTAGTTAAAAAAAGGTATTGAGCAATACTTTAACGGATAGATAATGAACAAGATACACAAAACTAACCTCTTTGACTTAGGTCTAAAATATGTAGCAAATCTTAAGGCACTGTTAAGTTTGTGTTAATAATTATTTAGAAAGTCTGACCAATACAAGTATACATTTTCAGATTGCACATTTGAAAGGGAAAGAGAGGTAAAAGGTCAACATTACTGGTATGCAGTTCACACTTAGTTTTTACGCCCCAAGATGACAGAATTGAGAGTTCAATTTAACCTTTATTATGACAGAATTCTGCCTTCTCTGAAAAGAAGGAAGAAAGGTTTTGAACTCACTTGTTTCTACATGGCATCCCATTCTGAATGTACTGAACATCAGGACATTCTAGATCCAAACCATTACAATAGGATTCTTGATAGCACTCTGGATGTTCTACTTCAAGATGACATGGCACACCACCCTCTAGCAGCTGACAGTTCTTGCAACACTGTGTGTCTTCCCTAAGAAATGACAGTTGAAGGTATTAAAGAAATAATAATTCTTAAATCTATTCAATTCAAGTCCACTATAACAGCAGTATACCTCATTAATACAAACTATGCTTTCATAATTTTGTTTTTAAATTTTTGCTCCAGTGAAATAATTTCACGGGTAGCTTTAATAGATATCAATAATTTTTTTTAAAGATACCATCAGTCATAACAACAAATATAATAGAAAATAATTTGCTTGGGATATCTTACCATAATAGTTTTATCTGGATATATTTGAACTACACAGATAAAATAAAAACATGCATTTAAGAAAGGGAAACTTCATCTAAAAGCTCCAAAAGATTTGTTGTTTTGTTATTCAAATGAAAATTAATTTGATAAAGATCTTCAGTATCTTTGCTCATAATCAGAGAAAAGAAATGAAAAAGTTTCCCAAATTAGGTAGTGTAGTCAACTGAAAAGTCAAAATTGAATACTAAAAAAACAATAAGATATATTGCAAGACTACTGTGAGTGTCAACCTCTTTCATTATCGAAAACAAACCATAACTACGTCTAAAACCCTCTGATTACAAATCATTCTAACCTGCATGGTATATCACTCATCCACTGGCAGTACTTTGTGCAGCATGGATAAGGGTTAGATGCGTTGTATAAACCTCCATCGCATTCCTCCTCATCATCAACGATACCATTACCACACAGCAGAGGGATTGATCTCTCTGAAGAAAGGAGAGAGAAAAGAAAGGGATGATTCAGGGATGATCGTTAGAATGAATTTTAAATTAAAAGAGATGGAAACATTCATATTTAGTGGAGCAGGGATGAGGGTTGTTTCATTATAAGTTCCTCCATTGCAGTCCTCACCATCATCTGTAATGCCATAACCACACAGCAGAGGAACTGCTAGAGAGAAAGAAAAAAGGCGACAGCCCCATCTTATACAGTTGTCATTGATACATGTTGATCACAAGTCCTCAAGTCAATTGCAAACTTAAACTGTTTATCTCAAAATACAGAAGTAAAGTTGTGATCGATTCAAACAATTACAATTACAGCTTTTTACAGGACATAGCCAAAGAACGATGTTAGTTGAGAGCAATATGTACCTTCTACTACAACCAAAGCAGAAGCAGATACACTATCTAGAGCTGACTTGGCAGTGCATGTATACAATCCTTGATCCTCCTCATACACCGTCTCAATCCTCAATGACCCATCACCTCCTGACCCCACACTGACCTGTAACCCTCTAGGGGTCATCCATGTGAATGATATGTGATGGGTGGGGTCAGAGGTCACAGCACAAGGTAGGAACAGCAGGTCACCAGTCGTCACTCGGGTGTCGGTAGGAGGGTTTGTCATCTGAGTTTTTCCTGTAATGCAATAGTCATTTTATTCATATTTACAAAAATACATGTACTTTATAAGAATGACTTCATTCAATTGTATCTCTATCTGTAAGACTTATCATAATTTGATTGCGTAAACTCATGCATAAATATGTAATATTGGTTTGACAAATTTCATACATGGTATTAAGGCTATTAATATTTATCTTATTCCTCAGAAAGCTTCAGAGTTTTGCTCAGTTTTTTACATAAGGGTATACAAACAGGTCTTATATGACAATTTGTTATCTACATGTATGATATCTAGCTCAAAGCAATTATTCTGATATTACATTTAATTCTGATTTTAACATTGAAAAAAAATACATGCATTTATAACTGTTTTTTCTTCACATTCCTCTTGCAACAATGAACCTCTTAAATTTTCTAAAAACCTACTTTAGAGGATGATGATTATTGACTTACTTCTTATGAATAACTGGGTCTTGCTAGTCTCATATCCAAACTTATTTTCTATTTTACATTTGTAGTCTCGTTCATCAGTCATTTTGATGTCACATATTACTAAAGAACCATCAGCTCTCATCTGAAATCTGTCTTCATTAACAACCTGAACAAAATAAACATAAAATTGCGTTNCCCCCCCCAAAAAAAAAAAACAACACACAAATAAACAACAAGTGCGACTTTACAAATTGCTTTTTCTCTTGAAGAAAATTGATTTGTCATAGTTTCTATTTAACATATTGAATACTGGAATACCAGAACTTTAATGACATGAAAATTGCAATTTTAAAACTATTTAGTGACTTTTAGGACAAGACATTTCAGCAAACTGCAAACATATATTGTTTCCTAAGATGAGATTCATTTACATCATGGCATGGAACTTTCCAGATATGAACCATTTGTAAAATTCATCAACATTTCACTTCCTGGATTTACAGCAGCCATAAATCACCATAAAATAATCTAATATATAGAGAAAAGAAAGACTTTTTGACAAATTTTAAAACGTTTAAATTCACTTCTTTTTACTTTCATTGTCATTAAGAATACATTATGACATTGTGGCATTCAAAGATAACTTTCATAATGTACTGGAATAGCCAAAGAGTAGTCAACTATCAGGATGAAATTCCATTACACTTGATGATTTGCATTCACAACTTATACTAAAATGACATGTATCTTAGCAACTAAAAAGGATGAATTTCAATGAACCTCTCAACATTCGGCTGAATGAAAATATGAAATGTTTGTTACTCTTATTACTTTATTTTATTAATTACCTTGTCACCCACGCCATTCCACCATGTGATAGTTGGGCTAGGAGCTCCAAACCCTTGGCATTGCAAGCGTACGGTATCACCCTCCAACACAAGCATCTCCGATGGAGCATTCTCTCGGAACACTGGTGCTAGGGCTAAGCACAGAAGAAACAAAGACAGCAACAATTACATCATAAATGGTTGAATATGTAATCATCATTTATGACCTCTACTGCTGGCTCAGTTTATTCTGTATATTGACTTCCATTCATAGGAGTCTATACATACATTAACATGGCAGCAGCAGAATCACAAGTATTGAATATTTCAAGCTGAATGAAAAATCTGAAATACGCCTTTACTCTAGTGTCTTCATCTTATCTATTTTCTCTATCATGAATGTCTCACTGCTCTTCCAACCTAATGCTTTTATATTCTCATGGCTCAATAGGTGAATGCAAGTGTGCCTCTACTATGCCCCTCAAAGGTTTTACAAGAAATTCATCAATGTATTATTTTCTATTCATGTGCATGTAATGTCAAACCATCTAATTGACAACATGATTACATAGGTACACAAATGTTGAAAGGTGTACTACAGATGTGCCAGATGAACAGGTAATATATCATCATTCACATGCCTCCACTAGGACATTTAGTGGTACTTGATAATTAAGATTTGAAATCACATTGCAACATATGCAGCACCTCTAATTACACATCAAAAGATAATATTCCACTGGTGTGTGATTCATTGCTGCAAGCATTCTAAAAAACACAACAAAAATTTAAAATCTAAGAACTTCTAGAGAAGAGCACATGAAATAGGGGAGACACTTAAGAAACCTTGACATCCACTTACCTAGTACTGTAAGGTGAGCATTACTGATAATGGTGCCATATCTATTGCTTGCTACACACTGTACCGCGGAGGAACTGTCCACATCTCTGGTTTTATTCACCCTCAAAGTACCATGCCCCGGCTCTGCAACTAAGTCTAGTTTCAACGCTTCACCTGTAATGTGCACAAAAATATATAAACAATGAACAAACAAAAGAGGGGAACACATATGGATATACGAGAAACAAAACTAAACTACTTTAATCAACCTCTGCCGACTTCATCCACATACATATTCTCTATAACATGTATACTTACTGACTTCATCAGCGGGCTGATTATTAATCAACCATGTGATTGCTGGAGTAGGGTCTCCTCTAGCAGTACAGATGAATGAGGCTGGGGAACCAACAGAGACGGTCAGACTCACAGGCTCGGACTCCCAGTATGGGGAAGCTACAGTCGAAAGAGATAACAGGTTATGTGATTTTGTTCATTCCAAAATAAAAGCACAATCTTATGAAGTTCATTCACAATGCAGTAATGATGTTTAGTTTTTTAAGATGTTGGTTTGTATTAATGCAAGTAAAAAAAAGTTTGCTGTCCAAAGTCTAATGGATTTATTAATAAATGTTTCCACTACATAATGTTTGACACACTAGAGCATTATTCAGCTAACCTGTTTACTCTTGTATGTATTCTATTTCTAAATACTTAATATTTATGGTTATCCACATACAGAACAAAATTTTGATAATGCTCATTCAATCAAATCTGACCATGCCAGAGATGATTCACATAGATAATAGATCACAGCAAATTAGAATATATACCAGTATGCAAATACGATGATTCTAGCAGAATCAAAAGTAGTTCCTAAATAAGGTTGATAGGAATATGGCTATTAACATATGCATGTAAATAGAGCAGAAGAGACCCAGGGCCCCGTTTCATAAAACTTGATATCAATAACAAGTTACAAGCTACTGTTATAAGCTACTGAAATCATGGCATGTGATTGGCTGAGAGCAAATTTGTTGTAGAAATTTACCATTTGTTAAAGATAAAAAGTTTTATGAAACAGGCCCCTGGTCCAGAGCTAAGGCAATTGTTGTACTCTCTCCTGGTTTAGGAATATTTCCACAATTAAATAGTCCCTCTGATAGGATTTAAAATCTAAGGTCCTCTACAAAACATTACATATTCATACCTACTTATCTAACCACTTTGGTAAAATAAACCATTGGCAAAGAGATGAATACAATACAAACATACACCATTCGTAGTGCACAATCATTCTCAGTGCACAATCTTGCATACCTTTGACAGTTAAAGTAACAGATGACTCTGCTCTGACCCCAGCACCATTGTCAGCTATACAGCGATACAATCCAGCATCTTCCAGCTTCAATGATGAGATGATGAGCTCTTGACCAAAGCTAGAATGAGAGGAACGATTGTGGGGCAGCTCAGCATCTTCTTTCTCCCACCATATCTGTGGAACTGGGCTGAATTGAAACACATGTCCTATTCAATGAAACATTCTTTCACTTCTACATTTCAATAATCCATAACGTTTTGCATTTTTAACAAAATCCATACCCTACATTTGTTACATATCCTTAAATCTACAAGATGAGAATTTTTAAACCAAAATCCATCTGATTTAAACTTCAAACTAAGTGATAATACTGTATCATTTATGAAAGCGAGAGGGGTGATAGAGTAACATAGACACATACATACAAGAAAAGAGAGAAAAAGAAGACAAGTGAGAGTCGGTGTGAGACACAGAGAGCAAGAGAACATTTAAATCATATGAAACATAAATTACATTTTTTATAGCATATTTGTTCATGAAGGTAACTTTCTCATTGAATTTCTTACCTTCCTACAGCAAGGCACTTGAGACTAAGCTGTTCTCCTTCCAGTCCTACCTTACTGGCCTCAGGATAGTACACCATTTCAGGGGGCTGGGCTGGCTCTATACAACACAAAATTGATTTTCAAATATTAGTATTATCATCATGTATTTGGCATCAGCTGTGCCTGGGAGGGGCAAAAGCAATCTGAATAACTGTAACCCTCAGGGTTTCTTCTCCCAGTGATTGGGTTAGTGCTGGTGGACCGCCACTTCAAATTTTCATCCGATTCTTATATGAATAGTGCTATGGGATCTTAACGTGCAAAGGTGGTTATTCTTCTATACACAGGGCCTCTATACAACATCCTATCTGAGGAGAGTTTCATCCTCCAGATAGTAATGTCCTACACTCGATCCCAGGGCACTCTCTCTTAAATTGGCACATAGAAAAGGACTGTAAAATCTAAAAATTATGCCCTTACATGCATGGCTCTCCTAGCTTGACCTGTCCCTGTAAAGTAGCTCAACATGAAATACAACAGAAGAAATAATAATGAAAAATCAAACAAAGTCTAGGAGACTGTAAGAAAGGACTTACTCCTGATGATGAGGTTGATTCTGGGCGATTCAATCCTCATCTCCATGACCTCGTTGACAACGATACAGTAATAAAGCCCAGTATCCTGCTCCTCAACGGATGCTATGACCAGGTTACCCTTAGGATCTTGGGATACTCGTCGGCTGTAGTGGATGGGTTCAGCCGAGGTGTTGAGAGCCCACATGACCAAGGGGTTTGGTACACTGAGAGGGGGATTGCAGGCAAGGATCACTGATATACCCACAGTTACTTCACGTATCGTGCCAGGACCAGGAGAGAAGCTCCCCATGACTGGAGGATAGGAGAGATGAGGGATCTAATTATTTACATAACACAATTAAACTTTTTTATTGCTAGACACAAGACAGTTCAACAGAATATCTCATACATGTAGTGCTTGTGAAAAACTGCAGCACTAGTGCAGTAAGAGTTACCAAAATAGGTACCTTTATTGGCTTAATCCTTGTAAATCAAATAAAACAAAGATGTCTTACAAGCACGTCTGACAGAGCTCTTAGATGACACAATGGTGGTGTAGATGTTAGAGACCAAGCACCGGTAGATGCCTATATCACCAGAATCGGGGAACTGGATAGTGAGGTTGCCATGGTTAAGGATCATCCTGGGATCACTCTGGATGTCAAGCTCTTCTCCATCCTTTAACCAAGTATAGCTGTGGATAAAAGAATTGGGAAATCAAAGTGTATCATGACAACATGCCAAAATACGCACAGTTCAAGGCTGCAATGATATATGTACCTCAAGTTGTTACAAGAATTATAAAAAACAACTGACCTTTTGCATTTTCTTTCAAAAATCACAAAAAACAGATTTATCTACTCAGTGAAAGCATCAGATGCATTATCCATTTCATACTACCAGTATTTGTAAATCAACTTCTCGAAATTAATATATGAAATCTAAAGTTCACAAGCCTAGAATTTTCAAAGCTAGAAATACAGTTACATTAAAAAAGAGAATGAAACTTAATCTAGGATCATCAATAATCTAAATTGTAGCTAGATAATGAAGTGAACTAATTGGAAGGTGAGATTAGTCTTAAACATGACACAGCTGACCACTCCAATATTTCCATGGTAAGTATTAAAAGATACACATGTATTTTTTTCATAGATTACCCAATGACTGATGATCCAGAGGCTTCACAATGTAGTTGTAGATCCTTTGCATGTACTATGTAGAGCTCTGGTTCTGGCTCTACAATAAAAGCTGGTGGTTCTGGTAGCTCTGACTGTCCTAGCTCTTGCATGATCTGTGCTACACTGGCATGGTCTCCAAGAATATCCTGGGATCCATCAGAAGTCATGACCACGTCACATGTTGCTGATGCTTCTTCAGAATTTTCATCAGGAATTGATGTCTCACTGGCAGGAGTGTTGTTGTTTATGTCCAAATTATATGTTGCTTCCACGTCTGCAGCAATTGCAACCAACTCCTCTTGCCCACCATCTACATCACCAGTAATGTTCCATTTCACTACAGCCTCTACAGTCAGGGCTTCTTTTGTAGCAATCACACCATTTTCCAAATCATCCCCTTCTACATCAACAACCTCTTCGGCCTCTTCAGTCATTACAGTCCCAACAATCTGTGGAGAGGTGGGCTTTGCAGGTTCTGTAGGACCTGGCTGAGTAACAACAGATGCAACCACCCCATCCGCATTGATAGTGTTGAACCTTTCTTCCACAGTCTCATCTACTAAATGACCCCTGGTATTGATGGCTTGGTCTTCCGAAGGGTAGTTGATACCATCGGTCAAGGGAGAGGTCTCCCTTTCTTCTGTATCTGGAGGGTCAAGAGGAGCTGTTACTACCTCTGCAGCAGCCAGTATCTGACTGGACCTCCTGGAGCAGTCTGTTCTCCTCAGACACTCACTGGATAGGCAGCATACATCCTCACATTCCTTTTTCAAGAAAACGGAAAAAAACATTTAACATTCACACAATACACAATTTATCTTTTTTCAAAGGCAAAATGCGAATTTATTTTAGGGTACAGTTAGCTCATTATTGGTGTTGCCTTTTTATTTGGGGATATTCCTTTCAAAGATTTACACTAAAATCAACCTGAACTTATGAATGGAATAACAAAACATCTGGGGCATGTATCTTTTGATGCAGGTGCAGAAATATGTCATGTTTCATTCAAATATACTTTTTTGCTACTATATTATCTTTGATTCATAAGGTCTTGGTAATGTAATATCCTTATTATTTTGCAAGTCTGTGATTCTGTTAATCAAATTTACAAAGTACATGTACTAGGCTCTAATTAGCTTTCACTGTTGTGACTCACAATGACACAAGTTTGTGAAAGTAAAAGGTTCAGATATCTTCATTATTTCTCATCATGTGTCTCACACTGCGATCTAGATAGACATGCGTGTTGTATCACGCAGGCCATAATATCAAAATTGCCCACAGCCTGTCATTTGCAAATTTGTAGCTTATTTATGATGCAAATTTGTAGCTTATTTATGATACAAATGAAAGTATAACATGGACAAGTTATAGTGATAACACTTAAAGGCTCATTTTTTGGCTGATAACTATATGAGACATATTAACTTTGGATATAGCCATAATAACCTCATCTTTGACTGATGCAATATGATAAAACACATACATAGGCAATACACTCCAATGCCAGTCAACATTATTCAATTATTACGTCATGACATATTGGACTATAAATGTCACACGAGTACTTATTGAATAAAGTGAGAAAGTCCCTGGATCAGGAAACAAACCTAGATTAATCTATCACCAAGTAGAGAGTAAGTTGGTCAACCATTTCTCTTTGCAATTACCTGTGGTTTGCCACAATCACACTCCTCTCCCTCTTCCAACAATCCATTACCACATAGTGGTCCCCTCGGGATAGCTGGTAGGTCGTTGAGGCAGTCCAAACGACCCACTCTGTAGTGGTTGGCTATTAGTCGTTTGGAACAAGAAGAGAACTTGGTTGGAGGCTGCTTTCTAAGAATACAGATGAAATATATGATCCTTCTTGTTATCAGCCCTTTTGCATGTTTTCTTTAATATACCTTATTATAATTACATGTATTCTTTTTTACAAAAGGACTATCATACCACAACAACCAAACTGAATTTCTTACCTGAATGAAGGGGAGCACAATATTAAGCTAGATTCTGTTTGACTATTGACTGTATCAAAAACATACAGCTACTATACAAAGGGTGAGAATGATTCTTTTTGGTACGTTATACCATAGCATTGGACACTTGAAATTGTGTTAATTATAAGAATCTTTGAAAAGTAGTTTTCACAAACTTCATACTTCAACATAGAGCCACTTATTAAATCACTTAAATTTAGGATTCATTTGTGATAGAGTAATTGAAAGGCAATGAATATGTTTGATTTGTTGTTGTTAAAAACACGTTAGAAAAAACAATGAGATAAGATCCCAGCCTTTGTTAAATTAACTGACCATTTTCATGCTATATCAACTAACTTCATATAAACTCATTAATCTATTCTGGATTTTCAATTAATTTTGCTACTTGTAACATACCTTTTGACAACATCCATGACACAGTATCCAGTATCATCATCACAGCTGCAGTCTGGACTATCATGCATGAGTCCAATGTTATGACCAATGCTATGTGCTGCATCACTAGCTATCTGAACAATGTCATCTGTGTAATCCTGTCAAAAATCAATACCCGTACATGAACAAAGTTTTAAGGAGAAAAATGGCCTTATCTAAATGAGAACTGTAATAACAACATCCATTCCAACCATCTACTTTATTGGTGCTGTGGGCTAGTGGATGAGACATTGGACTGTCCATCACATAATTAACTGTTTGAGTTCATTGGCAAGACATTAATCTACATTTGCCGCTCTCCATCCGGGTGTGGTAAATGGGTATCTGGCAGGAAGTTATACCTTGAATGCTTTCAGTGCCCCCAGGGAAGCGGGGGCTAAAGCCAGCATGTGTCTGACATCATAATTTGCAATAAAAGTAATGTCTATGTAAAGTTAGAACTCCAAATGTCCCTAACAGATACTTGACAATCTATTATTTTACCGTAATAGAGTCAACTGAAATGCGGTACACAAATCTGTAATGTGATATGATGATAAACACATATGATTACATGAAACTATATTTATCACAATTATTTGGAACCTCACAATAAAGACTGCTGGAACCATTAAGTATGTGTAGATTTTCCCTGTAAATCAAGGGCGATCAAAGTTGAACTTACTTCAAGGATTGCAGCAGAGTGTGAGTGTGAACACATCTCTCCATGGTAAGTATGAGCCTTCATGTGATGCATAAATGTGGTTCCTCTGTAAAACAATAAATAACAACAATGTTTAATGTACAAAACAATCATTCTAATCTTTAGAACATGAGGTTTGAGGATCAAAGAATTGAATACTGTTAAAAAAATTATTTACACACTCATCTAACATCAATGTCATTAACAAGATTCATCATCTTGCAAGTATAGACACAAAGTCCTGAGAAATCTAGAGTACGGTACATAATTTGGAGACCAAGTTGTAAATAATGTGACATAAATGTGCATGTCATAAGGGATTATTCCTCAAACTGCCTAAACTTGCTTGTATAAAGCACATTCACCAGTAGGCATGGTTACTAAAGTATACAGATATATATATATATATATATATATAGCTCAAAATAAGCAAGGGTGGCAACTAGCCAGATTGACATATTTATTTGCCCTAGTTTCACAAAAACAAAAACAAAATAAAATAAAAACAAACAAAACAAGACCAGATAGACAAATCTGCAAGGGCATCTATACTATTGAACCATCTTGTATAAGTACATGTACTTTTTCAACTATTGTAATACATCCTGCTTTTTATTATAATACCTCACACCTACAATACGTAGGAATCATGGTAGTTAGATTTCCTTGGCCAAATAAAGGAAATGTCTAAGGCTGAAAACAGATTTTAAAATTGCCAGATGGCTACAACAAAAAACAAGTTGACCACAATATCCCTTGGCATATGCTACTGTGACCTGAGAATATTTGAAACATAATAACTGTTGACACTGAGTTATGAAAAAAAAAAAGACTAAAATACCTTGAGAATCTAATTTCAGTTTATCAAAATGCAGTGCTCTGGTTTCTCTTTGGCCCAATTAAACAAAGGAGGTTATATTTAATGGGCCAAGGTAGCTAAACGAAGGTTAGTGGCACAAAAAGACACATCCAGAATCCAAAAGTGCGATTGCTCCGTCAAGTTGAATTATAATTTGACTTATCTGAATAACAGTTTTTGTATCATTTAATCTGATGGAGTTAGTAGCATTATGTTTGGCAGTCTGAGCTATTTTGACCCATACCTCACATACCACATGTATTATTTCAGTGTATCTGATGACTGTATCAAGCCAATAATACCCCTATTAGAGTTTGAAACAGACAAAACATCAAATAAAATGATATTTTAATGTAAATTAATAAAACGATTCCATAATACAATTGATTAATCCTTGATAACATATTGGACATACCTTGGAGTTGTTAATACACTATTCTCTACACACTAATTTTATGGTGATGCCTCTATGAAATGAAATAAGGATCTTTCACAATCTTTACATGGCAGAATGATTTGCTAAGTTACCTATACTTTAGTCTAAATATCCACTGTGGAATGAAATACATAAGCATACAATGTAAGGAGGCCATCCACACTTTACCCAGATTAGGTCTAATACAATGCAGATCTTTCCCAATTTTTCTTTAGGAAGAACAAGTGACAGATTTATGGATTTGTCTGTGGATGTGTTTATTTGTGCATGGAATCCGTTCTACCTAAAACTGGCTCCCAAATGAAGGTCAATGATCTCTGAAGAGAAGGTGCTAGTTATTAATTTGGCATAAGAGATTCCCAACTCAGGCTGTCAGATTATTAGGGTCAACTATTCCTGCGGGAGGTCTCAGAATGAACCACTCTTAAAAAGACATCTGGCATTGATTTGATGTTTGATGGGAGTAAACATGCATGAAAAGCATAATGTTGAAAATGTATAACAACAAACAAATAACTCCTATTAGAGCATTCAGCGATGTGGCTTAGGTATTTGCAAGACATTACCAATCTAAACTATACAGTATACCGGTATGTGAAATATTTGCACCAAAATGTTGTTTGTTAATCTTTAAGAATAACAAAAATTTAAATAATTCTACAGATTTTGCAGCGCATGCGGCGAAGCAAGTGTTCAGTAAATTGTGCACAGTGTAACGACAAACATTCAATTTTCAAGGCACTAGATCAGCGTTTTTCAACCTTTTGTTAGTCAAGGCACCCTTATAACTACTAAAAAGTTTTGCGTCACAACAATCCCAATTTTATCACAGAATATAATTCATTTTATATCACTCTGACACTCGTAAATTGCCACATACATATTTTTTCTAAATTTGGCGAAGAAGACATTTTTTCAATGTGATACATTTCTACCTAGAGATCACATCCATGTTATTCCTGCTCCCTTTCATACCAATTTTGGAATCATTTTGGATCATTTTCCTTTGATGCTTTGAAAGTGTCTGCCACAAACTTCTACCAATTGGCTAAATTATCTCGGTCCCTCAAAACAAGAACCATCCTGTTCCCTTAAGCAATGAGTTAAAAGCAGTGCTTCTCCACAATCTTCATGGTATCATCTTCTTTTTGTATAAAAATCAACCTGGGAAATAGTTGACTACTTACGATATGAGGAGAGCAAAGTCATGTGACTGTTGAGGTAAAAGCACTTCCTCTCTCCATGTCAAGAAGTTATCCAGAGTAGTGTATACATCAGAGCTCACTGTTATCTCATCACCTTCATTCCATACCTCACTACCAACAAGCGATATTGTAATGTTCACATCTTGAAACACCTACACGAAATAATCAACAATAAGCTCATCAGCACTTGTTAACTTTAAGTTAGAATGTCAATTTAAGCTGGGACAATGTACACAAAAATAGGTTATTATGTCTTTGAACTTGTTATTGAGCAAGAATTGTGGACTCATTTTTATGTAACAACAGAAACA
Source organism: Hemicentrotus pulcherrimus (assembly GCA_003118195.1). Classification (NCBI taxonomy): domain Eukaryota; kingdom Metazoa; phylum Echinodermata; class Echinoidea; order Camarodonta; family Strongylocentrotidae; genus Hemicentrotus; species Hemicentrotus pulcherrimus. Next base: position 30,391 of record BEXV01002091.1, on the reverse strand, counting down.
AGTGACTGTTTCTTGAATTATTCTGATGCATGCTAGAACACCTTTCATAAGAAAGCCATTAAAATCATAAGAAAGTTCACATCTTATCAATCTCTATTATCACAATTAAATTCCTAAAGCTTTGATTATCATCATCATGAAATAAAGTTCATTATTATCTACTATTTACTAAAACAATAATTGAGAAGAATATTACCTTTGCTAGGAGGTGAGTAAGCGTACTTGACATATTTCTCAAGGTCTCTGAGTTCCTATTGCTGTCCAAAAACTGAGAAAAAGGAAGATTGAGTTTTAAAAATTGATCAGAAAAAAAAGTTATTCTGATAATAAACGGCTGAAGTACTGGAGAAGTCTAAAAACATTGTAGTTAAGTCACATTCCATCCTGGCATGCCTCTNCTCTCTCCATCTATCATGCTTCAGTTTCTGACATCTAGGGTGTAAAAACGATTTCTGTAGCCAAAAACACAGATGAATGTTAAAGTTCATATTTGGAATAACATGGTGATTATCAAAATCCATCTTCAAAACGAAGAAAAAAATGTACTATACCGGTAATTTAAATTAACAATTTATGATAAACTTCACAAGCATCACAGAAAGATGATGTATAACCTCATTACACCATTTCTCACAGATAGTATTAACAGTTGCAAATTCAATACCTGTTGATGGTCATGTACAATGTACAACTCTAGGTACTTGTTTTCCAGTTGAATAGCAGAGGGCTGTGTGACCTGCCTGACTTGTCTTCTCCATCGCTTCCAGAAATTCCCTGGAGGATCCTGCCCTGAAACAAGTCAATCTTCTTCAATGTCTAGATCTACTGCCAAATAATACCAAGTTATCTTTGCACAAATTATGTGACTTTAGGTGTACATAAAACTACAAATCATGACAAAATTAAAAAACTCAATGTATATTTTATTTCCCATTACGATTTGGATGTACACGAGATGGTAAATATATCTGAGAATCATCACAACAAGATGTTTCAAGTTTTGTTGATATTATTGAGCACAAATAAAATGTGTATTTCTAGAAGTTAATATACTTTTGCTTTCCCTACTTTAAACTCATATCATCTCCTTAAAAGGCATACATTAATAGAACATACAAGGATTATAGCAACTTTTTACACACACGGTTTTAGTGAACATTGACATTTATTCTAAAAATATTGCTTTTAAAAATGATGCACATGATGTGGTAATAATACTGGTAATTCATAGTTGAATTCAAAACGTATTTGGTACAATCATGTACATGTATATTACTTTGAAGTATCACAATAGACAAGTCATTAAATGCAGTTTTCATTATAGGTAATAAATTCTTTTCCAACTCACTTCTTTCATGACGAGGTCTTTCAACCGAAGTCAGTCTCGTGAATCGATGTAATACAGGACTTTCCTTTGTTGCTTCAGTGATGATGTAAGTGTAATTTCCATCATAGATAGTGCCACTTCAGATTTAAAGGAAAAATATATTATGATCATCTGCATTGTGAATCGCCATGCATCGCCACCTGGGTTCAGGAACCCAAAACCAGCAGAGCACCGATATAGAAAAAAGTCAGCGCGGACGATCCTTATTTCTTAGGACGCAATTTGTCTGCGTTTACGAGGATTTCCTCGTTTACGTGGACGATCCTGATCGAACAGCGACCTCACTCCAGCATAGCAGAGAGTCAATGCTAATGCGTTTTGACCTCTATTACTGCATACTGCACACAATAGAACAAATGTGGCTGATCGGCAAATTTGTCACTAGACTTACAATTTGATTTTTTTAATTATTCTTTTTCAACTAAGTTGAAAAAATTGTATTTTACTGCTATTTAGGAGTTACGGTAATTGTCAATATTAAATCCCAATTTTTAGTGAAATCACTTGAGTTTTGTACAGTGTTGTTTGAAATGTTGAGAAACAATAAAACAGCTTTTAATACACAGCCAGGATAGTAATGCAGCAATGTCATGTGTGCAGTGACCCTACACTGTTTACAAATGTAAGCTAACTCTTCTTCTTCTTCTTCTTCTTCTTCCAATATGGTACAGTCCGCCGTTGGCGTATTATTATCGTACCTTGTGCTTGTCAAATCAAGTGCCGAGTGTACAGTGCAAGTAAAAAGGCTCAACTCAACTCAAAGACAACAGGCACTGTTTTCTCTGCAGATTTCTTACCATATGCTTCCAGAAGAGGCATCTAGAAAAACGAAAGATTTTCTCCTCCCACGAATATTACCGTGAAAAAAGCATCCGTCCTGTAAAAAAAAATACACCATGATTAATAATAAACTACCTTGCAGACAGAATAAGCAACACATGGGACTGTAGTAACACTGTGGACGAGGCAAAGGCATAATATTCTTTAATATCGGGATTAACAACACATCTAAATTAGATCTTGACTTGATAAAACAAATACCATCAAGATAAATTATATGATTTCATAATATCATAAGCTTAAGACCTCGAATATTCACCTAGATCTATTATGGACTGCGTTTCACTCAATCACAAACTTTCGGGAAATCAGCTGTATGATTGTGCGCATGCGTAGTATGAACATCATAAAACAAAGTATTTTTTTTTTCGAGTGAGCAATCCCAACTCCCTGGATATATATCTAGGTGAGAACAAAAATCTACATAGATTAGTCTGGATACATAAAATTTGCTCTATCCATCCAAGATTTGCAAATTTTAGAAAGAAAGAAAATAGCTTATTGTTGAGGAGAGCATAGTGAGAGGGCAATTCCTATGTATATTTAAGTAAAAATAATAGGAAAAACAGAAAAGAGAGAGTTTGAAATAAATCGGACCAAAAATAAGAGAGACATGAATTTGAAATATGAGATAACTAAATCTAAGCTATTCCAAAATGGGAATATGGATTTTTACGTAGTCACAATCAACTCTCCCGTTTGTCGTGAACAAGAATATAATAAAATATAATTAATCATGTTTTTCTCTTAAGTGCCTTCTCCCAGGGCGCTATCAAAAACTTGTGCTTAGGTCCGTTAGTTCTGTTATATGTCCTCTAAAGAGAATAGACCCTCCGACCAGTCTCTTTTAAAATGACATTTTAATCACAGTGAGACTACCGACTCGGCCAATTTAAAGTACACATACTAAATACATGTACGTAAAGGTATTACAGCTTCAAATTCATAATTTTCTTGATTTTTGTCCGATTTCATTTAAACTAACACCATTCTGCTTCTATTTTTCTGTTTCCATTTTAGATAATTGTTGGATTTTCCTGTAATGCATTCGCATTGCTGTTTTATCAAACAATTTCCCTAAAATATGTGATAGAGAAAAGACACAATTAACAACAAGAAAAAAAAAAGAACAAACTAAATCTAAATCTGATTAGATTACCAATACCAAAGATACCTTTGCCAATACTTACGGACAGTGTTGTTTTACGTCTAAAAGGTTCATCAAGCGCTCTGTATATTGTTTCTACGGTTGATTGCAAAACAGAATAATTCCTGTGATGAAAGACAAGTTGAATCCATACACGGTACTTTAGGCCAATATGTATTTCATACAAATGCCTTTATACCAGTTTGAATATGGATACTTCATCATACTGAAGAAAAATTTTAGGTTTAAAATTTGCCAAAATAATATTACTATATAAAAAGATAGCCAAGCGATAATCTAATATCTTTGGGATACGTCTCTGTATAGTTTGAATGTTTTGATCGATAAAATCAGGGTTTTATGAAAATATATGAGCATTGTCGCTCATAGGCCTGATTACATTCAGTTTACATTAAAAAGTAATTTAGAGACAGTAATCACATATTGTGCGTTATCACAAGCAAACATACAGGGCAATACATATTTCATACCTTGATTTTTGAACATCCAATACAAAGTCTTGCCCGAAAGCCGCTATGTAAACTGTCGTTTCGTTGTATGACCGCATTACCTGAATCATTCAAAACATTAGTTATGTAAATATAAGTGACAAATATATTGGTTTGACGCATTTAGTAGTTTGTTTTTTTTATGTTTTTTGTTTGTTTTGGTTAGTGATTAACGTATCAAATAGTACTTCGGTTTTGGGTAGAGATGGAGTCGGGCCTAGATGTATAGGGGACCTTACAAAGGATAATGACTATTACTATGTGAAAAGCATAAGAGTTGCAGGTAATTATACTCCTTTATTAAAAGAGTCATCACCGACATTTAGGCCCGAATTCACAAACGAGGTTTGTCGACAAACATTGGTTTACGTGCGTCATAATGACGCGTTTCGACGCGTTTTTACAAACCAGGTTTGTAAAAAAACGCGTCAAAACGCGTCATATGACGTACATATTATAAACCTCGGTTTGTCGACAAACCTCCGTTGGTAACCGTGTTTTCTAATGTTCATTCACTATATTAAACACACCCGAAAATACTTTCAAAACAAAACAAGGCTGATTTTATTTTATTACATTATGAACGATAATTAAAACGGGTTATAGAAGATAAATTTCTTAGAAGTACTCTAAGATGATGCTGATATATAATTATCGCGATACACGGAAACCTTCTCTTAGGCTCGTTTTTACCAAATATCAAACATAACATTAACAATCAGTGCTACAAGATAATCATTTAAATGTTTTGATATTAAGCAAGCAAACAGATCAAACGAAATGATTATACAATTACTAAATACATACGAACAAAAATTGATCAAGGATGACATTTATATTTTTAAAAAACTGACCTTACTAGTAGCATACGTCCCTGATAACATCAGAGGCACCTGAGTAGATGAAGATTGGGTGTCTTGATGACGATGTGAATTAACGAGAACTGGCAGGAAAATAAGACGAAACAACTTCTCGTTAAAATTATCATCTTTATAAAGAGTAATTTGACCATGATTCTCTCGAAATGTCTTCAACCTGAAAGATGTGAAGTGGCGTATCTAGGATTTTCTGTCCATGGTGGGAGGGGGGGGGGGG
>BEXV01002090.1:66072-76166 GCA_003118195.1 Hemicentrotus pulcherrimus | reverse complement strand
AAGGTAATGTGACAAAACAATGATTACAAAAAAAAATTTGTCAGACCTGAGAATATACAAATATCGCATGTATCCCCATTCAAAAATCACAGTTTATAATTTGGAGAAAGGGGTAAAAGCAGTACTTTTGATAATTTATAGAGGGGTTGACAAAAGCTTCAAGAAAAATTTATCATTGACGTGCCCAGAGTGGATTCAATATAAATAAGTTTGACATTCCATAAGTTCGTGGTTTCACGACGTGGGCAGTTGTGAATAGGGATGTTGGGTTACAAAGGGGATGAAATAGAAAGTAGAGTGAGCATGTTCTTCGGATGTCCTTTGGAGGACTACTTGATATTGTATGGTGAGAGGTAGAGAAAATGGAGAGGTATTCTGTATTGTATAGAGTGCAAGAAAGGTGGGGCAAACCGGGTCATGACTCTCTCCGCATTGATAACCGGATCAAGTTCACAAGTCTTTTATGGAGTATCCGCATAGGGAAAGCGCAAAGATAATGAATATCACACACATCGCCATTAAAACCTAGCATTTAAATATCATTTGAATCTTTAAATACATTTTTCATTCAACATAAATCTGTAGTCATGACCAACAGCACGGTTTTTAGTTTACGTCTTTCATGTTAATAATAACGATGCCGATCCTATCAAAGTATATAATATATCGTTAGTGACTTAGTGAGCTTTTCATGATGATCATTGTTGAATGTGGGTTTTTATGAGTAAAAAAGATTGCTTCATATGAGAAATGTTTGATGTCATACCCAATGGATTGTATGAGGTTTGGTAACCATGCGAAACTGCAGCATCATTTTCCTGCCCTGTGGCATTATCTTTGGAAGAAAAGGCATAAAGGACATTCGTTTGTATTTCGTGAAAAAATCTTTAATCATGGCCATATATCCTTTTGAAAAGTGCTCCAGTGAAATCTCCACATGGCTATATGTAACCCGACATGTTCTTGAAGTTTGTACAATGCGAGCAGCTTCCCCTTCTGCAAAAGAATGAAAATAAATGAAATGAAATTAATTACAAGCAAAACATAGTAGTAGTGATTTGCCACTCACCACCCAGGTGTCAATGGGTATACCTGGTAATTATTAGGGTAACAATTATTGCTGTGACTTTAGGAGTAGCATTGATGGTGACGACTCTCGCAGATTAAAACAAAATATTATTATCATTATTATCAACATTATTTTATTTATTATTATCATAACAACTAATATCACAAACAAAAGTATTATCATTATTAGCATTATTATTATAAGTATGATTATCATTATTATATTAACTACTCCTACTTCTACTACTACTACTACTACAACACATACTACTATTCACCCTATTCTAAAGCCTAGCCAAAAATCCTTTTTTGTCTTTCTCCGATCCTTTAGTCGTTAAATGGCTATCTTCTAAGATGCGTTTAATTTGGTTCGATTTTAATGTGCATGCCTGGAAATGACAACTGACTGCATGGAATGCTCTCCATTTAGTTGGAGGAAAAGCGATATTAACAAAAGAATGCACAAAATCAAACTATTTTTTCTTCTGAGTTGGACGTGATAAAGAACTTTCGGTTTTTCCTTTACCGTGATTCATGGAGTAAAGTACGACCTGTACTTTTCTTGGATCAATGAGGTTGGCACAATGGGGCATCTTCAATCTGACAGGTTTCTCTGATTCAAACTGTAATCCTGACGGAAGACACTGGAAGCCAAAGGAAACAAGCGTCTCGTCGTGTCTCAGATTGATTTCAGGTGGGATATCTGTGAGAACATCTAACGTTATTGTTTCACTAGAACCCTCTGGCAGTGCACCGGGAGGGATGGAAAGAGTGAGTCCGTGTGATGGAATATGTAGCTCTCCTCCGGTTTGGTCAAAGATCCCTTCAGAATGGTATTTGTCTAAGGTTAAAAATTGTTTGTTCCATTATCGATACATGTAAAATTATGATGCGAGGCGATCTGGCCTTAGGTACTTGAAATACTTTCAAAAAACTATTTTAGGACATTTACCCCCCAGAAAATTACCCCTAGGATAATTACCCCCTGAAGTCAATTACGTCCTAGGATTTTGGGGGGCCTGTGTTTATGTTGCTTATATAAATCTGTCAGTTATATTGAGAGACGTCGTTTTTTATGTACTTTTAATGAAAAAGATTTAACCTAAAATCTAGCTTTCTCAACACACATTATGTGTAAATAATAAGAAAAAATTAAATTAAACAAAAAAGTACACAACACAAACTTAGGTATGTCTTTATCTTAAAGAGGAAAATTGACATTTTTTTAAAGGAAATGTCTGCCCATGACACTCACTATGAACGTGCACATCTGTAACGGAAGACGGGCTTGGTTTAAAATTCAATCGATGTGACGAGGAAACAACTTCCTTGACTACAATTTGCAGTTGGAAGTAAATGTCAATGTCGGTTAGTTTAGACAGAAAAGACAAAAAATATGGAGAGTAAAAATGTCAGAAGTCAAAATGCCAAAAGTAACAAGGGAAACGCTCTTGGCGGTCTCGCCCGTTTAACGCAATTCGATATAGTGAAAAATCCCACCCCCCCCGATATATTGCTAAAATTATCTAACGGCAGGGTAGCCCATTAGCATGTTATAGCAGGCCCCCAAAAAGGAAATCCTAAAAATGTAACGAGCATTTTGAAGTGAATATTGAATAAGAATCAGCAGAAGAATTATTTATTATATTTTTTTTTTTAATTCTCATTAAGTTGTGAAAACATACTCCAAGTCTACTGACCTAAAATGACCTTTGATTTAGACTTTGTGACCTGGACTTTGTGTCATATGATTTGAACAAATACTTTAGAAATTATGCTAAAAATTCAAAATCTTGATGTTGATTCTACGACATACTGTAGTCTAAGTTTGTTGACCTGAAATGACCTTTGACTTTCATTTTGCGACCTAAAATTATACTCACATGATTGGAGATACTTTATAACCCCTCTGTTCGATTTTCATGGGAGAGGAATGTACACTTTCAAATTTATGTTAAAATTCCAAATCTTAACCTCATCTTAACCTCGGGTTAATTTTTTGATGTAAACGTCTCAACATAGTCTAAGTTTGTTGACCTGAAATGACCTTTGACCTTAACTTAGTGACCTAATATTCAACCCACAGGATCGGGGATACTTGATAATCCTTCAATTTAGGTTTCGTTGAATAAGAACTCATATTTTCAAAATTATAATAATAATTCAAAATCATAATCTTAGGTTCAGATTTTGATGTCGCCGCCGCCGTCATCAGAAAAGGGGCCCGTGTGGCTTGCTTTTGCTATGCAGGCGAGACAAAAATATGTGAGTAAAAATGCCAGAGGTTAAACAAAGATTGTCAGATATTGGAATGTCAGAGTGAAAATATCAAAGTAAACGTGTCAGAGGTAAAAATGTCAAAGGTAAAAATGTTAGCGGTAAGGGAGAATTCTAAACAACCAACTGACATAATAACGTTTTGATTTTACCTTTCCTTTCCCTTGATCAAGTAGATCGACTTATTCAGCTTAATAAATACCAAAAATAGTTAAGAGCCTATATATTCGTGGTTTGAGAATATATTGTGGTGGCCATTGAAAGGGTAGAGGTGGGGGGGGGGGGTCCAAGAGCTTCTAGCTTTTTCTGAACTGGAGCGACCAAGAGGGTATCCTCTCCACCCCACCCCCTTCCAAAATGTTCGGCCCGATACGCTACTGGCAGTTGTGTGGAAGAAGCGTAATGATAATTATACTTGTGTCAAACTCGCTTCATTTAAAAATAAAGTCAGCAACATGTGGTTTCCGCGGCATAATGATATTCCGTTCCATAATTATGGTTTATCACATGTTACAAAATCCATGTGGAAATCCCTTTTATTGTTGGATGAGATTATTCTTTTCTTTTCATAACAAAATATATTGAGTATAAAGTCCACTCATTGGTGTCAAATGGACATTAAAAAAGGACATTTGCAAAATCAACTTGAGCAAAGGGCAGTATTTAGTGACAACGCTTATGCCCCTCTGTGAGCCTCTTTCGCGTTGCCCAAGGTCATACCGCGCACTTACATTGCTTGTTTGTCCCCTCTTGGTCTTCCATCTTCATCACTAGAGTCAGCCTGTCTGTCTGTCTTCTTTTTTCTCTTCCTTGGACGTCCATCTAGACTGTCATCCTTGGAACCATCGCTCATTGTTCGTTTGTCCCGTCTTGTTCTTTCATCTTCGTCGGTAGTAGAGTCAGTTTTTTGGTTGATCTTCTTGTCTCTTTTCCTTGAGGGTTCATCCAGACTGTCATCCTCAGAACCATGGCTATATGGGAACAAATATTCAATTGACACGTTATAAGACGAACGGAAAGTAAGGGGTAACAACAAAATTAGGCAAGGTTTGCAAGGCATAAAGTAAACAATTAGTTCTCACACTTCCATTTATGTCCTGATAATGTAATATATATATTTTTTTGTTAACGGCACAGAAGGTTGCTCTTTCCCATTAAAGTTGTTCATTCAAAATGTTTTATTTATAAATCTGATTAAACAATGTTTCTCTTCTATAGGGTCTACTATTCCAGGAATGCTTTTTCCCCCGAAGATTATATTGTTTTAAAAGTGCGAAGTCCATAAAATATTAAAATACAAGTTTTATGAAATTTTATATTTCAATCATTCAGAATGGTTCGTAATTGATTATGTGTTTTTTGTGAGCTACACATGTATATATAGATATATCAAAACGTGTTAGGCATAATAGAGGTCCCACACGATACAGTGTTAATATATGTAGGACAGACGATATATATTTCACAACACTCTATGACACAAATATTTGACGATGTAAAATAGGATTTAAACGTTTTGTTTGTTCTCGGGACTGTTAAACAACTTTGTGTGATTTTTTAACATTCTCATGAAGGAATCATGTTGTACTATTTTACATCGTCAACAATCTTGGCGTATCTACCATTACATTGTGTGTTGCATTAGTATGAAATTGCTATGCTTTTTTTGTTTGATTGATTGATTTTTTTTTCCCGTCAAGTCAAAATTCTATTACTGAATTGGAATGTACATATATATTCATGAATCCATATACATGTAGCATGTAAACATCACAAACTTTCATTGCTAAATGGACAATAAATATGAACCTTATGATCCTTATATGATATGTAGAGTATTGAGCTCCGCTTCTTTTTATACCACTTTCATGGTAAATGATTCCATGGTTGGCTGCCATGAGTTCGTTATAGGTATTAGGGTCAAATTCCACTAACGCCAACTTAGACGATGAGAAGGGGATTAAACAACAAGTAATACTAATCATACAGAATAGTTTATGAAATCATGTTTAGGAATAAATAGATTTTTTTTTCTTCTTCTACTTGAGGGTGAACATGTGTTGCACAATGCCTGATATTATATGCGCTCATCGAATCATCGCAGCAAAAACGTACCTAGAAGGCTTGATGATATTCTGTTGACCTATGAAAGTATTTCCTGTCACACTACTCGAATTCGCTGCATCTACATGTACACCGATTGATGAATCTCCTTGCTTTTCCCGTGGAAGTTGTGTTCCTGTTGAAAAAGTAATCAAATTAATGAATGGAGATTAGAATGACTATGGCACCAACAACAACAGCAGGAACAATATGAATGACAAAGGCAATAGTAATAATAAAATGTTATGATGTTTGATGATTGTTTTACCCGACTGCTAATAAATCAGGTATAAGCAACCAGGGGACAGACGTTTTAAGCCATTTCCAAAGGTCTTGGTTATGAGGATTAAAGCCTTTTCAAAAGGCACGAGTGCATTGACTTGATTTCAAACCCGGAACCTCCCGGTTACAAGTACATTGCTCTTACACTGAGCCACGTTTGGATTATATTAAAAAGTAACAAAAACTATTATAACAATGACAATTGGTAATAATGATATGAGGAGTAATAATGATGATGATACCAATAATAATAGTAAGAGAAATAATGATGATGACAATAATAATTTGATAATAACAATTATTAATGATAATTATAATGATATTTATACTAAAAGTAGTACCGGTAGTAGTAGAAGTAGTAATAATAATATTAATAATATTAGTCATAATAATCTTAAAATTACTACCACTGTTGCCCATATTTGGATTTTTGTTTTGTCCCTTCGATTGTGACAATATGGCTTATTTGTGATAAATATAGTTTCAACAGCGCATACCAGAAAATCGTACATATATCATGAATTTAAAATGCTTGAGGTTATTGTCAAAGTGTGTTCTTGTTTTGGAACACACTGTATAGGCCTAATTTGTCAAAGCTTTATTGATCAATCTCTATGACTCTTCAGATTGATCAATATAGTTTTGAGAAAATAATATATAAACTTTATCTATCAATAATAAACAAGGATGGCACAAATCCCACAATTATATCATTGAATTCAATTCAATTTCAATTTCAATTATTTGTTCAACCATCACAATTTATATACAATAAAAATAAGGTACATCAAGACTTTAGAAGAACACAATGATGGTTTGGTGACCCCGTAGAAAGCAGGGCTTATAAAAAGGGGCCACTGAATTGAAAAACATAAAAAGATCAACAGTACGTATACCAAAAAAAATCAACATCGAACATTAATATAAACAAGGAAAATTAGGGAAGAACACTTCTTGCAGCAGCAGCAACAAAATATATCTACATGTATCTAAGAGGACAGTAGAAATGGAAGCGAATATATCAAAAAGTAGTTAAGATTTCCCTGCTTAGATTTTAAATTTGGAAAGAGTTGAACTGTTTTTAATTTTGTTCGGGAGTTTATTCCATAACTTAGGAAAATTTATTATTAATGAATTTGAGGCAATAGAAGAACGAACATGATGTAAGTGTATTAAATTACTTTGGCGTATATGGTAATAATGAATTGAGGAATTCAGAACAAAGATATCGTTAAAGGAGAGGATGCAAGATTTTGGAATGTTATGTATACATAAACACAAGGGAATTCAAGGTTATCAAGTCCTTTAACGGTAGTATACTTGACTGTGAAAATATAGGTTTTCTATGAGTAACAAAGGGAGCATTAAAGGTAATTCGATTGCTTTCTTTTTTTAAATTCATAGTTTATCTAAATGGGTTTTAAAGGTGAGACCCCAGACAGTATTGCAGTAATTGAAATGGGAGAGTATAATGCTATTGTAGAGAGTCGTCAGAATGGACTGGGGCACAAAAAGTCTTAATTTGGAGAGAACACCAATAAATGTTGATATTGTTGTACAAATTGAGCTAAGATGTGGCTTCCAAGAAAGATATTCATTCAAAATTACACCCAAAACTGCATATTATCGGCCTTTTCTATGACCTTTCCACCAATAATGAGGTTTGACAGATTTGACGGAACCCTCCTTCCTTTCGCATGAAAAATAATAAACCTCGTTTCATCAACATTTTAATACAATTCATTGCAAGTATACCATTATTTAATTTGTCTAGTTCATTGTTTGCTGATGATATAAGATTTTTTTATTTTTATGTGATAATGAAACGGTAGTGTATCATCAGCTAACAAAGAAAAGTTTAGAGTTGAAGAACATTTAACTATATAATTCATGTAGACGAGAAAAAGAAGGGGCCCTAACACTGATCCCTTAGGAGTTCCGCAGGATACATCCCTTTGTTCAGATTTGACACCATCGATCACAACATATTGATTTATATGTAACAAGTAACTGACGAACCACTGAAGTGGGACCCCTCTTATTCCATAAAATTCTAATTTTGTAATCAAGATGTGGTGATCGATGATGTCAAATGCTTTTGACAAGTCTATAAATACACTATGGCAATAATTACCAACATCTATTGCATGTGTTCAGTACGCCAAGATCAGTAGAAAACTTCTTTCGAAATCCAAATTGTTGGGTTATCAAAATATTGTTAAGTGCAAACAATTTATACAGCCTGTCATAAATTATCCTTTCAAACATTTTTGAAAAAAGGTAATAGAGCAATTGGTCTGCAATTAACAATATCATTTTGTCACCTTTTTTTCTAAATTGGGATTATCTTAGCGGTCTTGAGATTATCAGGGACAATACCTTGTGACATTGATTCATTGAAGATATAACAATTGAAAGTGGATCAACAATTGTATGAATGCATTCCTTAATGACACGTGCAGCAATAGAGTCCGAACCTGGTGCAGCAGATATTTCCATGGATAAGAGAACATTGATTATTTCAGTATTGGAAGTCGGATTAAAGAACAGTGAACTTGGTACACGGTTTGATAAATAATCCAGAAAGTGAGAGGAAGAAGTTGGTATATTTTCTTGCGTAATCTTTCTATATTACAAAAAATACCTATTTAATGCTTCAACAATAAATACTTAACTAAATATCTTATCCTGATTGTAATACATGTGTGACAGTAATGTTGTTTTTCTTTTACCTAACAAACTATTTATTTGAGACCAGGTTTTTTTCATATCACCTCTCATTTTTTCAATAGATTTTCATGATAAATCTTTTTGCTTCGGCGAATGATACTTGTGAAAATGTTCTTATATTCAACGTATTTTTCTGCGTACGAGTGTCACCCTTCTTCATACGACGACAATATAACTTTTGCTTCCTCTGAATAGATTTTAAAATACCATGGCAAGAGGTTAAGGAAATATAATACAAATTTACGGGCAACAGTGTAATGATCAGGAGAATAATAATAAAGATGAGATTAACGTCGGTGAGGAAAAAAATAAAAGTGGAACTCAAATGAAAAGTTGTTTGCACAAAGACGAATTAGGGTAGTACATTTTGCAGAGGATCATAAAGCTGTATGCCAAAACATAAGCAACGAGGTGAAAATAAATGGATGGGCTTCACATTGCTTGATGGTCGGCAAATTTGAATCACGCTTAACAACATTTCTTTAAGCATTTGTTCGCATGATTCATGACAGAAACTTACAGGAAGCAGTGATAAATTTGAAGTGAAAGAGAGAGAAAAACAAATAAATGGGAAAAACATGTAGAAAACTGATTTTAAGCTTCAAAGTGAAAGATGTCAATATGACATACAAACATATACGCGAGGGTTGCATACGTGTGAGTTTAGACGGAGCTTAATACTAACCTTTGCTAAATGCTTTCAGGATATCACCAACATATACTGGACAACCGTCATCACAAGAAGCAAGCCCATTGACATCCTGGTCTTTCAGGATATCTCGAATGGGAATCAATTTCTTACCGCCGTGTTCAGAACAGTTTGGACACAATATTCCAACAGTATATTCTATCCGTCTTGCCCAGAGCATTTTGAGATCCTCTAGTGTATCATGGAGATGGTCAATAATCTAAACCAATGAAAAAATACATTTACTAGCAGCATGATTAAACAATAATACATGTACACAGTTGCCAAAGACAAGGGTGCCCCTCCCCCACCCCCAACAGATACTCTTCTAAACATCATGACACATGGGAAATTAAGGGACATAGGCAGTGTTGCAATTAATCTAACTAGGAACATATGTTCTACAATGCAGTTAAGATCCAGGACTGGTGTTCCAATGTAGTTTAAATGAATGTTATATAGCATAACACGAATCTTCGGGCACGCACCTATCGCATTTGGTAGTGACTTCGTATATTCTTATGTGTATATTGTATTTCAATTATTTCATGTACAAATCTAGAATGTATCTTCATCTGATTTGTTCACAGATTTCCACGTAATCTGCATTTCATTTACATACAAACATATTTATATAGCTTTATGCAAAAGAGTTTTGTGATATGGTTGCTTCTGTGCTCTCCAATTCGCCTGCTGACACTGGCGTGAATACAAGATCTATTTGTGTCATTGAGGTGGACACGGTAGCCTAAGATAAAAAGATTTATATTTTCCCGCATGTTGAATTCCAAGATGGCCTGTGGAATTTGACATTCTTACCTATCCCCATCTATAACAAAAACAAATATTTTTTTTTTTTAAATTTATTTATTTATTTATTTTAATTTTGTATAATTATTATTATTATTATTTTTGGGGGTTGTTTTTTTTTTTGGGGGGGGGGGGG
>BEXV01002090.1:44755-66062 GCA_003118195.1 Hemicentrotus pulcherrimus | reverse complement strand
TTATAAATCCATGAAGACCAGTTTAATTGTCCTGTAGCAAACAAAAAAATACAGAGATCCTAGGTGGCGTCGAAACTGATAGCATATTTTCAATTTAATCCAATTCATAATCCCTAAAATCCCAAAAGGGAATAAAAACAAATTCCCTTCGTCATTTCTTAAAACGTGAGTTTATACTTACAAAAAAGAATTAATAACTTTGACAGCCTTATGTTTCAAAAGGTAATCGAAGATTTCACCTTTAAAGCATTCAAGTTGACAGCTAACTTTTTACAATTAATTGACTGGAAGAAGATTTTGTGGATCATAGTGACTGCCGATTGAGTCACTGTTCAATGTACTTGTCATGGATCCCATTATCTGTTGAAAACGGACTCGTATAGTGCATTTACATTTTCACCCTGCCCAAACATTTATTTTATTTTGACAAAGAGGACGCTCAGATAGTGATATGACCATATGTAAGACCAAATTAAACATATCAAGTATCCCCAGGACTTTTCGTACATTGGCATAAGACCGATCCTTGAGTAGGATGGCATAGAAAGGGAATACAATTTTGCACTAGGTCGTTAACACATGTTGTAACTCTATTCATATTGTAAAAATATGATGACAATGTGACAATGAATTAAAATTTCTCCCAAGAAAAACATATCCAGTGGAATATTCAGCACGTATTAGGGCTAGGGCATTGTATTAAGCGCTTTATAAATGTAATTTATTATTATTTATTATTATTAGGGCACCCATCGCCAATACACAGAGAAGAGATGGTTAAAGCTATCAAATAAAATAAAACAAACTTTATAGTAGCTATCTTCAAGTGCCTCATAACGCAGACAAAATATTTAAAAACATTCTTGAAAAGCATGCAAAGATTCCCCTTCGCATGTCAATGTGCTGGTAAACACATGCCTTAAAAATAATGATTCCTTAAACCATTATGGAAAGGATACCCAAAGTCGCATGACTACTTCTACATATTACATGTGACATACATGAAGTGGGCACAGTCAAAACATTAGTAACTCCATTGTCAAACTGGAGATATACATACTAAAGAGAAATATGTTTAGTAAACTAAAACCATGTGTACCTAATAATGTGTAAGTATTATGTTATTGATGATATTGATCCCACTATAGCTAGATACTAATGATACACAGACTCAAGCATTCATGTTTATGATAGTTTGCCTCTGCATATATATATATATTTTTCAATTTTTATATGTGTGTATTTAAGTTGTCACTCTTTATGTAAATCTATTATATAATATACTATTATTGTTATTTGAATGTTTTTTATTTGATTTATCAATAAATGCAAAAACATCTGCTAAAAAGAAAGAAATATGCATACACGTGCTAATTCATGGCACTTCCAGAATCATAATGTATAGAGACATAACACACGTTGAGAATGTGGGCACATAGTACCGGTATATTGACATAGTCTTTGTGCAACGCAATCACTGGATACTATTATCATTGTTCATTAAGATGTATGTGAAATCATGAAGCACAAAATTTCCATAGAATATTGAAGAGATGGGAAATTTGTTGTAAAAATCCTGTCCTGTTACCGAAAACTATTAAATTAAAGGGGTACAGGACATTTGTGTTACACGTTCATGTAAATGTAAAGTGTGTAATTAAATGATTCAAATATTTGTAATGATCTAGCTGGCCAAAATCTACTTTTGAAAAAAAAAGATTGCTTAACAAATTTCTTTCCATTTCTGTATGTTTCTTTTGTTTGTCTATATATTAAAAACTTGAAATATATTAACATAACATCTTCAATCCGGGTCAATTACAGAGCAATCAATTATGACTGTATTAATATGGTTTGTTACATTATATATAATGGCAACAATTCTGTATTGTTACCAGATGTCTTAATGACACCTACAAATTTATACCGCTTCCACTAAAATAGACCAACACCAAACAAAAAATATTACCATTGAAAAAAGGGTTACTTATATACTTCCAATCATTAAGTTATAGAGGCTATTTTTAACTCAGTTTAATTTTTTCCAGCTTTCCTGCCCAACATGCAGTACACATATCAACTAGATTTGAAACCAATGTTAAGACACTAATACTATATTTCATAGACAGGACAGTTAATGATTTATGGCCATGCAATATTCCGTGTTCATGATAGCCTTTTTTGGCACGATGACAGCCATCTTGAAAAATAATTTTGAGATTTTATACTTGATGATACTTCTTCGTGCATCAATGATAATCTTATCCTAAAAATGTTTTTCGATACTGAACTCAATATACAATTTTCAATAATAATCAGATTCTTAGTTTGTTAATAGGAAACTGGCTACCATTTTGGACACCATCTTCAATTTCTAGGTTTTCTTGTGGCCATAACACATTTTAAACAGTCTTAACGGATTTGTGGACACCTGAAACCTAGGTAGAGACACCATCATTACATCTCTAATATGGATGTCATGATTTATGGTTTGTTTCAGTTTCGGGCGGTCATCTTCAATTACAAAATGGGGCCAACTTTGGAATTATTTTGAGTTTAGGGTTACTCTTGACGTTTATAATAATTTAAAGCATACCAATTAATATCCTGATCTAAAAAAAATTGTTTCTAATCTTACCAATTATAGCTGTACTGTAAATAGTTAGGAGACTGGCGGCCATTTCAACGGCATTGTGTACAAAACATACTGGGATATTGCCAATTTGGCCACTATTTTCGACGTTGCGCAGTACATGTTGGTCAGAATTGTATTAATTTGATTTTGAAAAACGGGTAACGCTTTAGGTGATAGTGTAATGAAGCTCGCAGGTAAAAAAATATATCATTGAATGTATATCAGTATGTGGCAGGGGTGGGGTGGATTCAGGGTTAATACACTATTGGTCATAATGGTGGAACAATTATTTTTCCCAATTTATGAAATGACTTATTCCTAATAGATCTAGATAATAGTAAACATTCTCAAATTTTATTGAATAATAGTTTGTGTTTGTTTCGTGTGACTGCTAAAGCATGTGTGTAAATGCTAATCAGCTAGGGGACTTACGTCCTTAAGTCCAAACTGACGGTTATGAGGATTAATGCCTCATAAAAGGGCACTAATATAGCACATCGACACAGTTTTGATCCCGGGTCTTACAGTAACGAGGCCATTGCTTATTCAATGAATCATGACTGTAAGCAGCGGGGGCTAGGGTACGTTGCCGCTACCACAAATACACAAAAGAAAGAAAAAAATGCAATAAACTATCAATAATTCGTTGCAGTTTGTCCCGACCCCCAACATATTAGGGTATGCCTTGAACCTGTTGGGGACTGGGGGGAAATTTAATATATCATTGATAATTTATTGCATTTTCATTGTTTTTTGTTTTTTGTTTTATTTGTGGGGGCGGCGACTTATCCTAGCCCCCGCTGCGTACAGTCATGATTCAGTGGCTAAGCAATGGCCTCGTTACTAAAAAGCCCCATCATAAAAACCGTGTCGATCAGCTATGTTATTGCGTTTTGGTGAGGCATTAATCCTCATTACTGTCAGTTATGACTTAAAGACGTAGGTCCCCTAGTTGATTAGCATAGTAGCACACACATGCGCTTTAGCAGTCACGCCACGCAAAACAAACACTCGAAAATTGTTGTTCAATATAATCTGATAATGTATATTATCTAGATCTATTAGGAATAAATCATTGTCAAAATCATTCCATGAATTGGGAAAAAATAAATTTTTCACCATTATGACCAACAGTGTACTTACGTTCTTATTCAAGCTGACTGTGGTTTTGGTTCGCTCAGAAGGTGCACCGGATGGGGCCACTGCATATATTGTAACCTATTAAGACACAAGGAGAAGATGAACACAAGCAATTATGAAAGATGTTGGTCAAAATGATGACATTTTTCAAAATTATTCTACAAAATTATACTATTATATAGCCTTGGTTTTAGAGGGATAAGAGACTTCTACACTTAAAGGTAAAGACTAGTATTGGAAACGCCCCAATTTCAAAAAAATGAAATGGAAGCTCTCATTACCAATCATGTGAAAGAATATGTTTTGACTAATACATGATGAAAAAGAAATTGCCGGGAAACCGCCTACTAATTCATATATTTGGTAAATTTGTTTTTCTCATGGTCTGTGAGAGATATATGGCAGTTCCATATACATCTTTCTGTGTATAGTGCTTTTAACTTTATGAAGAATGGGCCAAATTTCTTATCATCTTGATGATTCCAGAACCTTGCAGATTCTAGATGATCAACCTGTTCTGATCGATTCCACAACGTTTCTTTCACAATGCAATCGCATGACCATAACTGGTCTTTACCTTTAAGAATAATATAGATATCTCATTCATTAGTAACATAGTTTCATGTCAGCCAAAATAAGTTAGAGTCACTATCAACGTTATCAATTATCCATTTTCATAAAATCAGCTCTGATCAAATCTATACTCCGCCTCTCTGAGGAGATAATATGTACATTTTTCTTCAAACGGTAGTAGCGGAACATTTCCCGAAGCAATTCATTGATCCTGTTGATGTTGTCATGGTATTCATATTGCACCGGTTGTCTCATTTTCGCTCGCTGGAACATTGCCAACACAAACCACTGACCTTTACATCCTGGATGGATCATGGCCCATTCCCATTCACTATACGTTACGTACTAAATGGCTGTATTGTTTGACCGTTCATGAATATACATGTTTTTGCTTACCTCGGCAAATTGCTTGCCTTGACTAAATGGAAAAATTACGGGGGGGGGATGAAATGGACATAATGAACAAATCGGAACTGATCTATGATAACCCATGCTTCTTATCTGTTGTGTGCTTGACTTATAAGGGGGGATGTTGAGAAGAAAAAAATAGAGTGGACTACCCCCTCCCCCTTAATCTCTAAATATTTCCTCACGAATTGGGTCCCCTTTCCACCTCTTCGGCTGGATCCGCCCCTGGCTACTCAGTATAGTGGCCCACGAAAACCGACAGTGCACGATATAAATCGATTGATGTCTACTTATTGTATTTAAATAAAATACACAAATAGTCATAAACTAGAAAAATCGCAATCTCTATTGCCGCCCAATGTGAATGTATCCCCGGCACTGACAGCGATTTGTGTGTAATCCTTATGTTCGAAGGAGGGTAGAGGGTCCCCTATTCCCTCCATGAAATAAAAGGATGGCGTACATGTGAAGATCGCCAGTAGGCTTGGACTATTTTCAAGACTAGGAGCAGCATCACCAAACACTAAAGATGTCCAGATTATACATAAAACGCACCTCCTCACAAATTTGTTAAGAAATCCGTCAAGAAATGTGGCAGTTACAGCGCATTAAAAACATATGACAATTGACTTTATAAAGGACGGAACAATGAGGGCAGCATCGCTTAAAAGTGAATATGTGTAGATTGTACCAAGATACATCTCTACACAAAATTCGAAAGAAATCTGTCATGAAATATGACCTGCAGAGCGCACACTAGACACCCACAAAATTACGAACTTTGACCCTTTAACAGACAAACAAAGGTGGTAGCGTCACCAAACTCCAAATATGTGTAGATTGTACCAAGGTACATCTATATTCAAAATTTGAAAGAAAAATGTCAATGATGCAATTAGACCGCAAAGTAGAGTGGGCACAAGACATCCATCGAAGTATGACCTTCGACCCTATAAAAGATTGAACACTGGAGGCAGCATCACCAAAAACTATAGGTGCATATATTTTACCAACATGCACTTCTATATAAAATTTGAAAGAAATCGGTCTAAAGAAGTGGCAATTAGACCGCACGCTGGGGGACACATTTTGTTTAAAATTTGAATAAAATCCTTTGGTAAAAATTTATGTGGTCTATAAAGTGCACACAAACCAGGAGGTGAAAGAAAGTAGAGTAATCACTTGTAATTTATTCAAACGCATTCGTGACTTCAAAAGCGTTACAATGGGATATGTAGAACTAAGGGAATTTTAGAGTCCAGGCACCAGTTCACATTTATTACAAAATATTAAATTACCGGACAAATTTCAGTGTAAATTATAAAGTTTATGAGGATTTTATTGGACATAGTGCCTCAAACAACTGTTTGAGGAACCAGAGTTTTTTTTTTTTTTTTTGCAAAAGTAACATTAGATCCTGACAAAAACTCAATATTTTAGGATGATGCGTTTCTTTGTGCATGTTTTAATGTCCTGTTATTTAATCCATGGTTTACAATCTTCGACAACATTCAATTTTCTAAAGCGCGTTTTTGCGTTCTTTTTGGTACTTTTGCATTTGGAAAAAGGATGAAATTACACAAGTTTTTTTTTACTTGTTTTTATCATGACACATTCAACAATTAATGATAAATCATTGAAAGGGACAGCGAACAGTTACTGGGACACCATTTTCTGATGTAAAAATTCTCAATCCTGAAATTTCATGCGCTCTTTATCTCACCACCTGGTGAACAGTTTCAGATTAGTGCATAACTTTTCGGCGGCTTGGAGCATGAGGTAAAAAGAAAGCGGCTTGATTCCACTCCATTCTTTCACCTCTCTGCAAAAACCATCCACAATTTGTATTTTTTTTCCAGAGATGTTTAGACAGTATGAGTAATCACAAAAATTTAAAAACTCCTCAAAAAAAGGAAGGACCCAAACTATGCAACGATTTAAAGACCACCACTTTGAACTTCCTTTAACATTTGATCCGTGGGGATTTCCATTTTAATCTAATATGAATTTCACTATTACAAATACCAGTGGAAGGATTATCTCTTAAAATGATATAAGGGGCCTTATTTCATATTTTGTATAGGTGTCTTTTTTAAGTATTTCCTTCTTTGCAGACTCATATACAACATCAGTATAATAAAAACTGGGGGAATCATACGTTATAATAGATTCAGTTACACAAAGATAAAGGCGAGCTAACATTTGCATTACTTTACTAGTACTTTTTTTCTGGCACATTACGTAATTAAACATATCCCTCTTTATTCTTGAGTGGAGATGCATTGCCAGATATGTTAACATTCACATCATTAACGAGCGAGTCCAATCGCAGAAAAAAATGCTTTTCTGATAGGAACAGAGAAATCACACAAACAAAACCCTCTGCAAGTTGATATGAGGGAAAATAAAAACAACTCTTAAGAACGTTATGATTTTTGATTAACGTGAACAAAAATGTGAAAAACTATGGAAATTCATGGACACATTTACATCATAATTACATCATTCCCTCCTAACTCGCCAATTATATTTCGTATATTGACGATACATTTTGTCCAATAATATGTTTCCATCATAGGTGCGATTCAAGTTATATTCATAGCAATATGTCCACACCCCCTTCCCCCCCCCCCCCCCCCATTTTTGTTTCAAAATTATGTCAACATATCAAATTTGCATGAGCACTCTTTTTGTAGGTTTATCGTATCAAAGTTCATATAATTCCTAAATTTCTACAGAATAACAAGTTAACGGTGTGTTTATTGTGTTACATGAACAAAACATATTACTAGCTTGAAACTATGAGGATATCATATTCTTCGACAAAATTGAGAAATTGTGTTATCATTAATATAAAACTTTAACTTAATTGACGCGTTGAAAGCAAATAATGACATGCTGATTTCATTGTGCCTAGTGATTTTGAGATTTTCTATGGTTTTCATGTCATTAAAAATGTCATAACTTATTAGTAGCCTATTTCTTACAACCTTCTTGATCTGTCTTAATTTTTCAGCTTCTTCTATAAAGAGCAAGTAATTCTCGCTCTTTTAATTTCAATAACACTAGTTCCACATACCATACACATGTCATTGGCTTTTGTAAATATTAAGTTTATTATAATAAAAAAAAAAATGTGTAGTATACATAAATCAAGATTGATTTTCGATCAACTTTATTATTCATCAGCAAAAAATATCACTGCGTCATCGGCGTAAACATGTAATTTACACCATGATCTATATCTAAAACACCCTACGTAACATAATCAATACAGGTTAACCTCCCTCGCGTATATATATAACTATCAAACAACAGTGAAACATCAACGTGTATTTGATAGTTGTACATGTAGTCCTACCTTAATTTGATGACGCTCCTCAGTATGGATCTCATTCGTCATCACAACTCTATGGCGATTATCAATAAAGAACATCATTTGCCTGCAGTGGAAAGTTGGTTTGATTGACTTCTTTCTCTCCATAGACCATTTTGCCATTCGAACATAGAACCGGTGTAAGAAACCATCTATCGAATAAGGAATTTCCGAACATTTTAAAGATTTTGAATGTTGAAATTCAAAATCACCTGGTTAACATACAAACTTATGAATATAAAATTATGATAGTAATAAGAACGGCAACGGCAACAATGATGATTATGAAAATGGTCATGATAGTAATAATCATGATAGTAGCAGTAATAACAATGTACTAATTACAAACATAAATGCAACACCAATGATGATAACAATAATACAAAATAATTTTGATAAAATAATAATCACGCACAAATTTGAAAAGTAATAAAAATGCAAATATCATATTTTAGTTTAACGCAAATTTGGGTCGGTAAGCGTTATAAAACACAGGCCCTACATAAGGTATATTGTGCATATGCCTAAATGGTTCCCTCATTGATCGTCATCTTGACTCTCAGGTTAGGAGTATGGGTTGTGGTAGTGTATATATTTTATGGGCTCATTGCTTAGAAGGATGGTGAAGTAATTTCAGCATCAGTAAACATACATGCCCTTTCGTTGTGCCTCTTTCTAGAATCTCCCGATGGCAGTCACTTGGCTGATATGAATAAAGTGACATATTGCTAGAAGTATATGTAAGAATTTAGATATACCCTTAAAGATGTTAGGTACTTTCATATCAAGGGTACGATCACTACAGTCGTAACAGATTATCCTCACAACTTCGTCGAGATAACATTCTCTTCACGTTTGGACCGTATAACGAATAGCTTATGATATCATCCCTTATAATATTTGATTTCAATGTTTTTAAAATTAAACCTATTATTAATGGGTAAATAAAAAAAAAAATAACCAACCTGGTAAGAAGTGATTGAAGTCAATGATAAATTCAACTTTATCGTCTTTGCCATGACATTCCTTCTCATCAAGCATAGAAGAGGAACGACAAGGAACGAAGAACCGTCTCTATTGAAATGAGATGAGTATTGTAATGTAGTACAGTAGATAATGTTTATGTATATCATTATATGAATGCTGTAATTATGGAAGATGTGAATTACGGTTAATGGAGTGAAACGTGGGAGTCCTTGAGTGCCCTTGGGCGAAGAGGTGACCTAAAGGTTTAAAATATTGTCTCATACATTAATAAGTGAAGTTTTGACTATAGACTGTTATGTTGATTACAGTTACCTTCAAATTCATTGCCTTCCTTTTATCAGTTGATGGTTCCCAATGGAAAAATATATTTGTGTAAAAATGATCGAAAGCGTTTTTACATCTTACCCCATCAGGCCTATCAGGTATTTCACATATCAGATCAAACATGATCATCATGTTAATAATGTCATTGAGCTGATCATGGTCTCCTTTATGTTTCTCCCAAACAGCTTGGATCAGTTCTATACTAAGAATACCCTTTTCCTTGAGATCTGTCCAATATTTGACTAGGTCCCCTTCCTAGGTTAAAACGAAAAGAAAAGAAATGTTGGGCGTATAATTATTTCAATAACGTTTCAAACTGTTTATATTACCAGTCCTGGTAAAATAACATATTAGAAAACAATCTTAACATTACCAGATTTGAATTTGATGCGTTTATCATGAGACATAGTTTAAACAAAACATTCATTTATATCCCCCTTCTCCCGACAGAAATTTCAAATTATTGTCTTTTTGGCATTATGTACTGATCTAAAATCTCTCTTCATCAATGAAAGAGGAACAACTTGCATTAAAAAGAGGCAGTCGCTTTTGAATGATAAATTTGTCACCCTTAACGGGTGAAGATGAATAACTTGAATCTGATAATGAAATTATGAGATTCACTGCACCATTGAAAGTTGACTCTTACAATAAGCCACAAAGAACCACTTTATAATAAACTTTACACATTCTAATTGATCGTTTTAAGGTTCTTGTACAACTTTTAAGATTTGTAGAGTAGCTATATGGATATATTAGTTAGCTAAGATCCTGAGATGTGATTGGTGCAGAGCTCGTCACGTGATATCGATTGCGAGGATCACTTTCCAGTGTTATATTCATCAGCTGGTGAATTCTCGAGGACTGTATGTCACCAATTACCACAACTTACACCAATACCTAGGGTCAATTTTTGTTCAGTTTGTTTCTATTTTTCCTCATTTTTGTTTTTCCACTAAAATTATTTTTTCCACATAATTTTTTTTTAACAATTTTTTTTTGTTCAAAGACATAATTTTTCTCGATTTTTCTCATTTTTTCCAAAAATGGATCCCCCGTCCCCTTAATTTCCAAACCAAGGCTATCAAATATAACAGATATTGACCGGCAGGGGTTTATAACATTCTTTGGACCTGAAGGGAGTCATGTTTTCCTCGGGAAAATATAACCACTTGGGAAAATATAATTCCTTTCAGCGGTCCAAATAAGGTTATATTACACTCCCTGCCAGTCAACATCTGTATAATATATATATACCGGTATATATGTGTGTATGTGTGTGTGTGTGTGTGTGTGCATGTGATATGTTTACACTCATAATAAACATGTTCGCACTCCAACATCCTTAGTTAATTTTCCTTCCTCCCATTCTTCATTTTTCATCTATTTTTTCTTGCACTTTTCTTCTCTCTTTGGATATTTATTACACATTGTAAAACAAAAGTTTTAAAAAATTCAAACCATTTTCTTTTCATCGATGACTGTTATGATATTACTGACGATGCTGTTGAGAAATTGTGGCTTTAGAACAATTAGTTTACATCCCTGGTGATATATGAGGTGTCCTATGTCATGGTAGAACTTTAGAACGGCATACACTTCTTTGATGTTGTCGATTCCCAAAGTTTTCATTGTTGGGCGTGCCTGTGTAAAAATGTAATCAAAACAAGTCCGTTACCCAGCTGCTGTAACATTTTTTCATACATGTATGTACCGTAAAGTGAAAACATTCCCAAAGCCTACGCTTCCCATAAAATATTATGCTTTGGTTATTCAGATTTTCCTGTATTTGTTTATACTAGTTGTTCAAAAAATTACTTTCATCTTTTTAGGGTCCATAAGGCACTAGGTATTAAAACACATCTTGAATAAAGAAATTACATTATTATAGTTATAATATTGATAAAGATAATGTTACGATAATGATGATCATAATAATGATAATAATGATAATAATAGTGATAATCATAATAATAATAACATTGGATGTTTCTACAGCGCACATATCCACCACGCAAGGTGCTCAAAGGCGTTTCAATATTATCCCAGCTCTGCAAGGCTACAGTTTTCTGTGCTCGCATCATTCAATGAATTCCACCTTCACCAGTGTCACTTTAACACCTAGGTAGAGAGTGGCAAATATAGATTAATGTCTCATACAATAAGCCACAAGGAACCACGTTATAATAAACTTTACACATTCTAAGTAACACAATATTTAGTATCAATTTTCAAAACTTAAACCAATGAAATGGAACTTAGATGGCGCTTTCTCTCCCATCTCTATGAGTATTACCTATACAAACAACGGAGGCTCGCAGTGCAGCTAGTGCGGCCGTCAGCAGTGGCTATACTCGTGCTATACTGCGCTGGTATACCGGTGTGCACGCTGACGCCAATATCTGCTGGAGCTGCATGAAGACAATCGCGCAACGACTAAAACATGGAGATTTTTTTTTGTTGTTGTGGAAATTGTGAATCCTCTGAAATCCGGTGATTCTTAAAGACCAGCAAATAATGTAACTCGACCAGTTAATCAATATTGAGAAGAAGAAGACCTCGGATGCATGTTGCAGGGGCGGATTTTGGCGGTTTAGGGGGGTTAACCCCCCCCCCCTCCCCCTGGGCTGCCAAGTGAAAATGTGATGTGCAGATAAAAATGCTATCATGTGCCCAGGTGTTTTGGAAGAATATGGTAAAGACTAGTATTAAAGAAAAAATGTAAATAAGGTTGCTCCGAATAATGAGGAGGAAATTATGTGCAGAACGGGAAGAAATGGAGGAATGTCATCACGGGGATAAAAATCAATGACAGCTATGTTACAAGTAAATTTGTAAGAGGGAAAATATGCCGACTTAAATAAATCATAATGATAAAATACCAACGAATTTAGGAGTTTCATGGGTACCAATATAATGGAAATTTGTATTAAAATAAGACCCCCCGTCAGCACTAAAAGAGTTTTTTTTTTTTTTTTTTTTTTTAAGAGCCCCCGTGGACAAAAAAGTAATTTGAGCTCTGGTAATACATCAAAGCTTAGATCTAAAATAATTTAACAAGGACCTTAACCACTCCACGTTTCTTTCGTGAGCTAAACAAACCCCCAAAACATCCATTTTTACTAGGGGTACGACTAATTTACAGTAGTTGTTAACTATAAATTTGCTTCACACTCCCTTCGTTTTAACCCAATTAAGGCCATATATTGAATGCCCTCTGACACCTCTTCAAGCTACATAAATATATCAATTGTAATTTTGCATTCCCGAAACGTTCAACCACTTCTAAGTTAGAAATGAGGGGCATGTAGTATTCAATATGACATTTGCCTCATAGCAATGAAAAATAAGAATGTTTAGTTCAAGCCTGCATGCACTTGAAAAACAATTTTCTTTCTTATCTGGCGGTTCAACTGTAGAAGAGTCTAAATCAAGCAAATACGCAGATATTTATTCCACTCTTGCATCAAGAACGCAATGATTTCCCATTCTGCTTACCTCTGACACTGTTAGGGTTTTGTTATCACTGTCCTCTATTTCAGTTAAAAATGTTCTCCACTTAATTGGCATCAAAACTTTCATATATGCCGAGTTCTTTACGAGTCCATCAATACGTTGTTGAATTTTTTCCACCTGCAAAATAAAATGTGATAACTTCGAGATAAGATGGAGAACCTAACACATCAAAAAACCTTTTCATAAATTCCACTGCTTCTACTTTTTTGAAAATATATTTTAGTGTCCTTAATTAGTAAAAACATGTTTACTACTTTTTATTATTATTGTAATGATTATCTGCCGATGTGTAAAAATCCTATTCTCGTTGGAAATAAAATTCAAAATCATCTGAAAGCTAGACATTGTAAAAACCAAGCAGAAAACCACTGTCGTATTCAATAAAATAGAAGTGCAGCCTTTCAAAATGATATTATTACGATCACTTCTACTGCAATTTTTTACTACTATACATATTAATAAGAACATCAAGAACAATGATTATAATAATGGTTTCATTTACCCCCACTACCTCATGAGCATTAACCCTGTAATACTGTGCTTTCTAGGAGTGTTTGTAATGAGCACAGGAAAACCACGCAAATATTCACGAGCAAACTCTCGGAAATATTTGAGCAATTTTCTATCTTTGCGAGATAATTACTCACAAGTTTTCCACTATCATAAATAAAAAATTCTCGGATTAAGTGATTACTTGCACTTCCCGGGTAGGTCGTATTAACATGTGATGTTTGGTACGGAGTCTCAGCTTCTATTCCCATGTTTTACTAGGAGATCGAGGAGTGTAGGAGATGGAGCGAACAACGAAAGCGGAATGCCCATTGATTAACAATACTGAGGCAGGGTGAGATGTCAGTTATCTTGCAAAGTGTCAGATTGCACAGTAAGCTGGGTAAAAATTGTGCGCAAGTGCACTGCCGTTACAATTCCGAACTCTACACAGTTTGGATGCCGGTGTGAATTGAGGTTGTAATATATTTTGAATTGGTGTTGGTGGTGTTATTTTACCTGACTGCTATAAAGAAAGTATATATGCTTGTAAGTAAGCAACCCGACGTTCTTTAGGTCCTCTTCGATTGAGGGACCTGGTAATGAGGATTACTTCCTTACCAAAGGGCACTAGCGCATCACCTTGGTTTCGAACCCGGGTCACCAGATTAACCCTTACTGTATATACTGGGCTATTTTGAGCACCTCGTGAATGGGGGGGGGGGATGATCTCGGTCGTCGAAACTGTCGTCGAAATGTGCATGTATGTAGATATTTACGTAAGAAACAAGTTGTATAATTAGTTTTTTCCTAATATGCAAAATTCTGTCGTTATGGCCTAATTAATAATGCAAAATGCTAATTTTATGCATTTTACAGAAAACTCTTCACATTTGTCTGTAGACTTGTGAAGAATGTTGAACATGTATTGAACAAATGTTTCCTTCATCTCAAATTCATGAGGTTACATTATTTCTATGATATTTGAAAATGCATAGTTAATTTGCATACATTATGAATACGCATTCATGAATATCAAATCTAAAAATATACAGGGAACTAGAATCATTACAAAAATTTTCAGATCCCACTTTGTTAATGTAAATTGAAACCCATTATTCATATGAAACTTCTTTTCTAACACAAAATATTTATTTTGATGTAATCAATAATGATAATTTATGCAAATTGATGCGATTTTCAAATATTTATTTTCTTGTGTATTTTCTTGTTTTTTATTTCTTATTATATCCAATGTTTTATTTCTTATGTATTCTTTTGTTCTGGAATACATCAAGTTACTTTGAAAAACATATAAAAGCAATTTGATATCGATTCATAGTATTCACATTCCTGCTTGTACATGAATATATGCAAGTATAGCATATTTTTGATGATATGCGCATACTAATTGTTATGTAACACCTTACAGGTATATCTAATTTTGACGAAAATGGTATCAAAATGTGCGTAAGACTTGAGGAAAAAAAGTCATGAAACGACAATTTGAAATTCCTAGCAGTTGCTGCGCAATCTCCGAAAATGTTGAGGGGGGGCCTCCCAGACTGAGCTATCGCGCCTCCTCAATATGGAACATGGCGATTATTTTCAAGTGAGAATGCCCCTTATACAAGTGATTTACAGGTTAAAGGCATTTGGTATTACCATGTGCTGACCTTTTCGAAAATACTCATAACATTTTGTGAAAAGAACTATTATGTCCCAATTCCATCCGACATGAAATTCTGTAGAAATTTGCAGGAAATATGAATATGTCCTATCTGTGAAATTGAAATGTTTAATAGCAGTGTCCTAATAGTCAAATTATGCAAGTAGACCCGTTTACTTTCTAGACTTCACTGTCAGACACTTTTTAGTGACTGACTGACTTTTTTTCTCTGGTAATATTACATGAGCTGTAAAGGGTACATGAACATTTATATACATCAATATTAAACCCACTTCTTGATATGGCGATTATTGAACTGATGAAATTTTTGTGCAGCACAAAACGTACGACCATTCTGTGCAAAGGTCTGAGAATCAGACTAGCAATACAAGGATTGTAATCACTAATGTCGTTTCGCCAATTAATGGTCGTTATTTTCCCACTAAAAGACGTTTTCAATCCCGTCCGTTTTGAGGTAAGTTCTAAATTAGTATTATCTTTCAAATGCAGTTTGAATTTATCCTTTCTATTTTGGGACCTGCAAATGGGACATAATACATTAAAGGGCCATTTACAAGGAATAAAAAAGGATAAAGGAAAGATGAATGGAACAAAATTATACTAGATTTAAAACTTACACAAGACTAGATTGGAATTTTGTTTTCGGTGAACATGAAGAATGAGGTGAATTAGATACATTGTATGTGAAGGAACAAAAAAAGAAGAAACCATGGTGATTGAGAAGGTCTTGTGCAGACCTCACAAATTGAAGGAAAAAAAATATTTGTAGAGTAAAATTTTAATTTCAAACTATTTGCATGTAAAGGAAAGGAGTTTGCCCATAAGTAATTTGACATATATCAGGCTAGCACAGCCTTTTAGAGGTGTAGATCTATGTTATTTGTACAGATTTTAGTAAAGCTTTTGATCGCATAGATCACAATATTCTTATTAGAAAAATGATTCATATGGATATAAGGCCTTGGATAATAGATTGGATTGCCAGTTTTTTAGAATTTCGTAAACAAAATACAAAATATTACGGTGTTTTATCAAATGTTGAATTCAATCATGCAGGTGTCCCTCAAGGTACACGTCTTGGGCCAATTATATTTTTAATTATGGTTAACGATTTATGTGAGCAACTTTCTATACCTTATTTTAAATATGTCGACGACCTCTCGTTAGTACAATGTCGGAAATCTACAGATGTCTTACAATTACAATCAGTACTTAATTCTGTACAATCTTGGTCTATTGCGAATAATATGTCACTGAATCCGTCAAAGTGTTTTACCCTCCAAGTTAGTTTCATGAAAAATCAACCAGACCCAGAAATTCTTTTTATTAGCAACACCGAGTTGTGTAATAGGCATAGTGCTAAGATTCTTGGAGTGATCATCCAATCTGATCTAAAGTGGAATTTGTATATTGATGAGCTAATGAAAAGATGTAATAGAAAAATGTATATGTTGAGGAAAATCAAGAAATTTAATTTACCTTTAAATGATTTATTATTTATTTACACAGGTTATATACGACCAGTATTAGAATATTGTGCCCCTGTGTTTCATAGTAGTCTTTCATCTGAACAGAAAAACAGTCTCGAACGAATACAACGGAGGGTTTGCAAAATTATTTTAGGCTCTAATTTTATGTCATATTCACATGCATGTCAAGTATGCAATTTAAGTACACTTGAGGAAAAAAGACTAATACTGTGTATGAAATTTGCAAAATCTTTAGTAATTCACCCACCATGCCAGAACTGGCTACCTTCAAAAAAAGAAATGAGAATATCATTACGTCAGACTCCTACATATCATAATTTCAAATGCAAAACCAATCGCTTCAAAAACAGCCCTTTACCATTTTTGATCAATCTAATTAACCATAATTAAATGCTTTTTTTAACAACATGTTGAATTTCAAACACAGTACTAGTCTTCACCTCAGTCGTCTTTAGTCTTAAAATTCAATGTTCTCATTCAAACGAGAGTATCAAACTTTCTTTTGTTATTCTTAACGTGTAATGTTATTTTGAATGTATTTTTAACAATCTTTTTAACATGTAAATATTTAAAAATGCAACCTGTCACTTTATCATGTCAACATGTAAACATGAATAATCCAGCTTCTGGTGCTTTTCATGTATAATGACAATTATGATGCATGTATTTTGAAATTACATAATAAACCATTATTGAATTGAATGAATTGAATTGAATTGAATTGAATTCTCAACCATAAGTTCTTTAAAAATGAGACCCTATATTGGTTTCGATGACGAGAAAGGTCTATCCTTCATAGCTAGAGTAATTGTAACTTAAAGTTTTCACAGCAATTTTATAAGCTGATATTTGTAGATCTTAAATAAATTTGCTAAAGGTAGAGATGCTAGAGCAGAAATTTAACATTTAGGCCTATGCCTATGCACGCACACCATGCATGCTGATATAGGCAAGGCGCTGTGTGCATGTGTGTGAAGCCCAGAGTTTTGCACCGTTTATAATTTCGCATCTTTAGCACGCGTAAAGCTTGTTATTGACAAGATGAGCTCTGATTGGCTGTATGCAAATGAGTTAATACGGGGGTCCGGAGCTCCAGTGGGGAAAAAAAATACGCTTCCGGGCACTCCAATGCTGGAAAGAAACGCAAATATTATAAAACTTCACTTTTTCATGGAAAAATGCCTATTTGATTGAGCGGATGATACGTTTCCATATGACGCAAAGTCGGGACAATAATATTTGCAGGGTCTGCAAAAACATTAATATAAATACTGATGAGCCTAAATAAGACCGAATTATTTGTCTTGTTATTATCATAATAATAATAATGATTAATAAAACTACAAAAAAAGTTAGTGTTTTCATTTGAAAGTAGAGACCCTGATCTTTCCATGGGTATGACAATCTTTCGGGGGTATTTTCAACTGCAAATTGTGTTAGAGATAGGGTTAACATTTTAAAGCGCATGGTAATTTCAACTGATGTAAATATCATCATTAACCAATAACTTACCTCAGACTTTGGAGACCATCTATTGTCAATCCCACACATGGGAGAAAGAACTTGCTTCCAATAGGGATTGGATCCTAACTGGTCCTTCAGTTCTTGGAATTTGGCCGTGACCTTTGTAGAAATCAAATATGTGGGTCACAGTACCTTCGATTAAATTTGTACTTTGAGCCTCCTTCCTCGCTCTGTCTCTCTATTTCACTACTAAACCTGATATTACGTGGTTGATATCTACACATATAATATATGATAGTTATTCAAAATGTTTTTCTGTGAAATAATGGCAATTGCTTCGACATTACCTGATTAAGTTAACTGATATTAAAGGGATAGTTGAGTTCTGTTTTCAGACCACAAATGCCTTCAAAGTGCATTGTTATTGCTTTTTTATATTCTTATCTATGACATTTCTAGTGCCCTTTCATGACCTAAAATTGCTATGAAGGTAATTTTAGACCCCAAATATGTGAAATTTAGCCAATATGATTATTCCAATTCAGCTCGTCCACTTTAAACAAAAATATGTTGACCGTTAATTAATCTATTAAAATTTACAATACGTGGGCCGGCATCGGCATCGGCATTGGCTGAAATACAACGTGAAAGGCGCTATTTCGTTTTTCAACAAAGAGATTCGATCATACAAAAAAATCGTAATATTTCTGGATATTTCAGCTGTCTCTGAACCGATTTTGATCAAAGATGATTTTGCCATTCTAATTGTATTTTCTTTCAAATTTGAGACTCAGTTTTTCATTATCTAACATTTTATGTACCGCCCTCTGCATCAGAACTCAACTATCCCTTTAATGTTGTAAATTGGAATCCGTGTTATATTACACAATGGTTATTAAGTTTATTATAGAAAAAGGGCCAATTACTGCAATTGTTGATAAAAAAAAAATGAGTTGATGATTGAGGTTCAGTTGCATGATAATACAATTTCAGTGAACAAGTACCTTTGTTTTGTTGATATCACTATCATTGTATAATTCATGTAATTTCCCAATGATATTTATAAATATATGGTCAAATGTTGTTATAAGTGTTACAGAGGCGGTTAGTGATGAGAGATCAATAAGTGAGGACACAAATATCAGTTTTGACTCCAGATGCTGTCAATTCTGTCGTCAAATATGTTAAACCCTTTAAACTTATATAGCATGAGTTATTTTGAAACTTCATAGCCTGAAGGGAGGGGGGGGGTGCTTTGAAGCACGACTGTGAAACGGCTGATCGCCGGAAAAATATGCATGCATGTCAAATGAACTGTATAAAATACTAGGGTAATTGCATATTCATTGTAATTTATGCAAATAAGGTAATAACATTAACATTCCTACCCATTAATCATATATTCTTCATATTTAATCATTTGTTTTCACTACATATATTCTTCATATTTGAAAATTCAGGAGAATTATTTTGTGTTAGAAATTTTCGCGACAAATGTAGAGGCGGATGGATTAGGCAAGATAGCGTTAATTGATTAAATGAAAAATGAATGTGAAACCTGCACATGTAGTTATGATAACAGAATAATTATTTGAAGAAAAAAATAATGAAATTCTTAAATCAATAATACTATCATGTTACCCTGACAAAAAATATAAAAACATGTTCATCAACCCAGTCCAACCATCGTTAAACAAGATTTTATGTGAGATGCACGGCTCTACGTGTAATCAGTGTCTGCCATATGGTATAATATTGAATCCCTAAGAAACTCGCGCTTCAAAATTTCAAAATAATTGATAAAGTTTTTGTTTTGCCATTTCGCGGACGTGCTAGTCTTTGAATGATATGATATACAGAATTCATATCTTCCCTTTTAAAAATGATCTTACCTTTTCTCCAATGATTCCCAAGCCCTCATCACCTGCAAATGTTCCTATTAACAAGACCTTTGGTTCATGATTAGAATCTTGTACTGCATGGGTGTAGACTGACATCAACCAAAAATGTACCAATTCCAGAATGGTACGGTGTGTTCTTACAGCAGACCCTTTCAACTGAAATTGCAAACCAAAGCGAATTTTTAAAATATCAATTGCAGAATTGTTTTAATTCAATCTGTTCATTAAATATAGCATACGGTAAACACAGGTCTAAGGAATAAAATTCAATTCAAAATGTTACTGTGTTCATTTCTTGTAGCATTTCAAGACGTTGTTTGACATTTATGCTGAAATGAAGACACATTCAAATTCAAGACACATGTTATGCCTAGCAAAATTCCAAAGGGTGTTCCAACGCAAAACAATTAAATGCAAAGTAAGGCTAGTGACCTATGATCGAAAGAGATATTGCAAGTATAAGACCACGCATAGTGTGTTTTATGTTACAGCTGTTTTTACATGCCAAAACAAAAACCATTATCATACTGTGGTACACACTATGAATTACAGGTTTCAAACCTCAATCCAAATCTGATTGGCAAAAACATATGTATTTTTTTTGGATTTGGATTTCATATTAAATTAAGAGTAAAACGGTTTTACCAAATACAATTTGGCTATATTACTGTTGTTCTTTATGAAATACTCTATGCTGAAGAAATCTCTGACTAATTCCCTTTCATTTTGAGCCCTGAGCTTGCGCTACAAGAGTTTTGGTAATTTGAATAAACAATGCAAGAATTAATATTTTCTTTATGGATATCATTGATGACCTCAGGTTCTTTAGCAATTTGTGAAAGAATGTTAAAAAAATGGGAGAATGACAAAAATATGTTCCAAATTTACCAAATTTGTAATTTTGTTAGTTATCCTGTTGACTACTGAACTCTATCATGCCCACCCAGTCCCAGTAGGCAACGGGTTAACCCCTACTGTACTTTGGGGGCGGGGGGACCCTCCTCCCCCACCGACATTTTCAGAGATTGCGCCGCAACCGCTTGGAATTTTGAATTGTCCTTTCATGAATTGTTTCCCTTAAGTCTTACGCACAATTTGATACCATTTTCTTCTAAATCGGATATACTTGCAAGTTGTTAAATAACAATTAGTACGCGCATGTCATCAACAATATGCTGTAATCGCATATATTCATGAACAAGCAAAAATGATGTGAAAACAGGTTGGAGAGATATAAATTCATATCAAATTGCTTTTATATGTTTCTCAAAGTAACTTGATGTATTCCAGAACAAAAGAATACATTATAAATAA
>BEXV01002090.1:23419-38592 GCA_003118195.1 Hemicentrotus pulcherrimus | reverse complement strand
AAAGAGGATACAAACAAATAACAGAATAATTCACTTCAAATCGAAAATGTCTTGTTTCCTTAAGAAAACTGACGGCACATGGCCCAGGGTTAAAAACTACAGGTTATACTCAACAAGGATAAAAACTCTGGAAAACCTTATGACCCATGTCGTAACATAACATATTAACACATCGCACTTTCATTGTAAATAAAAGCTGTCTTGTGACACACTAATAGACCAGTTCGTAGTTGTCTCATGGTTTAGATGACCCCAAATATCCACATTTCTGTTAAACATAGATAAATCCCACTTTGTGTCTTTTGGAATAATCACAGCTAAAGTCATGGAGGTGATTCTTTGTTTGACAGCTTGAAAGGATTACCTCTACCTGTGTTCAATAGGATGTATCACAGGTACATGGATCAATACTGATACGTACGTACCTTTCCTGAGCTTTTTTTTTCCAGTATTAGTCTCAGTGGGTTTTACAATTTTGTGCAAGTAACCTTTATCTGCGCATGCGCAGATCAATTTTCGCATGCGCAAAGTTTATCTACGAACTGGTATATTGATGTCACACGATAGTCTTCGTGGTAGAAGCTCGCACATCTGTACGAGCTGCCTTTGCAAATTACATTACACCGGGGCAACGGCCCCGGACCCAACATAAGAAATGCGTTCATTTTAATACGTTACAAACAGCATTTGCCTGCTATACAATCTTACCGCAGACAAATAATATGACCCTTAATAGCTTGCATTATTCATTGAATTGAATTCAAATAGTGCACTCTTACCGGTCTGTTGCTTACGAAGTTGGGGTCCATTTCTTTGCTCTTTATTATGTCATCTTTGGCTATAAAAAAATTGTATTTAGCATTAATGACCAAACCTTAGCCTGTTTAACAAATACAAATCTAAATTTGAATTTTCAACTGTTTACACTGTTTTTGTATTTATAATGTGTTACTTAAAGTATACATCCATTGAACATTAAACAGGATGGCCAGAATTTATCACTAGAAACTAGGAAGCTTGCAGGTGACAATCAAACAAGTTTAAGGTCAACAAATAAAAAGATTATAACAAAAAGCACCTCTTATTACGACCTATAAAAATGAACATATTTTCATTGCCACTATTTTTCAATCATGAGAGTGTGTTTCCTTTTAAAACATTAATGTTGATAAACTTGTCAAATCTTATCTTCCCTTATGCACATGCAAATTTTCCATTACATTAGTATTAACGAAATTGATAAAAAGGTATAGAGGAGAATAAAGAGAAACAGTTTTTAAAAAAATGAAGATAGAAAGATAAAATAGACTTGTGGTTAATCAGATATGATGATGTTCATGACTCACACTTTTTATAATACACTATATCTTTGGGTGAAAAACATTATTTTATTGAAATTATATGAAACCAAATGTAAATGGCATAATAAAGTCGAGGAACTTTTTCCATATAACAGACAGTACTATATTTATGTAACTATGAATGGATAGTATTTGTTTTAAATTTTAGACTGACATGTGTTCTTTTCACCTGCTTCAACAGGAAACAAAGTTTTTTTTATGAATAAAGCACCACAGGATAACATGATTAAGTAATAGAGAAAGAGTAAAACTGATCATTGATTTTCAAAGTCCTTTTTTCTATCTTTCTTCTTTCAGTGGAAAATAATAAAAATTAACTTAACTCATTAGTAAGAGGTATAAGCAACACCACAGTTTTCAAAGTTTATAATGTTTAATTCGTTGTTCACAGTCTGCAAAAATGTTGATATCAATCGACAACTGATCGTATATCACTTAAGCTTAATCTTTCTAAAGATTATTACGTTACTCATGATATTGCCATTTGAATTGCAATTGATTTTTAGAAATTGACACTTTGAAAATGTCATTTATACATGTATAATCCTATATCAAGTATTTAGTGTCCTGATAAAAAAAAATAAAAAATGGTCTGTAATGAACGTACCTGTGTTTGCTAGATCACCTCGGTCTTCTTCCTCTGCTTTGGAACTCTGAAGAAAAAAAATGCTATTGTTAAGCCCAAAGATGGTTATTGTGCATTTGTTATTGTGATGGGTACTGTCTAAAGGTTATTGGGAAAGGTTTATTTCATGTAATTTATACAAACCATTGTGCATTGTAGAAAATGATAGTATCTTGGATTGTAAATCACATAGTTTTCAAATCTGATAATTCAAAATGAAATTTGAAATGTAATACAATTTAAAGAGCAATCATTTGAATACTGCTGAAGTATGCTTACCCACAGGTAAAACATGAGTTAGAATCCTTTTAGAAATGTTTTCTTTTCGCTTCTTTAATATAACATATGTATTATAAAATAAGAAAAGGCATATATTTACATCGAAATATCAATTTTAGTATAATTAACTACGCTTTAAAAAAATAAACTAGTGTTTACACGATTTCTGCAGGTTTTAGCGTCGTGTATGCCTGAGTCCTATCTACACATATATCTTAAAGATAACGGCAAGTTATGGTCAGGTGATCGCATTGTGAAACGGTTAATCATTTAGCATATAAGTATTGGTGCGTACTGCAAGGTTCTGGAATCATTAAAACAATAAGAAATTTGGCTCAGTCCTAGTAAAGTTGACAACGCGACACGTGCGCGACACGCGCGTTATATCTATCAGGTCCAATTAGATATAATAATTTACTAAATATATAAATTAGTAGGCGGTTTCTGGGCAAAATTTGTGCGATCACGTATTATTCAAAACATATTCTTTCACATGATTGGTAAAAAGAGCTTCCACTTCATTTTTTGAGGAGGGGGCGTTTCCAAAACTGGTCTTTACCTTAACGTTTGTAGATGTATCAAATTTTTTTCAAGTACCTTTCACGTATCGGGAAATACTTTATATCACCAAAGTCATATTCCATGTTCATGTAATTGTTCGGAAGTGCTGTACATGATTACTGT
Source organism: Hemicentrotus pulcherrimus (assembly GCA_003118195.1). Taxonomy (NCBI): domain Eukaryota; kingdom Metazoa; phylum Echinodermata; class Echinoidea; order Camarodonta; family Strongylocentrotidae; genus Hemicentrotus; species Hemicentrotus pulcherrimus. Next base: position 35,643 of record BEXV01002090.1, on the reverse strand, counting down.
TGTTATTGTTCAAGGCTACTTTAGATATGACCCGGCGAAACGGAGGCTGTTTTTTATGACCTGAAGTGTAATATGCTTCATATTTGTGTATCTTTTATTAACACAGAATTCATTGAATAACCGCAAGTTGTCATTCATCTACACTTGAATAAAATGCAAAATTGTTTTATCTTAGCTGTTTACCCTGCAATATAAAGGAATCCTGACTCAAAGAAAAATAACCAGTTATTCAGAGAGATTAATTGTATTCTTTCCCATTAATCTACAACATTCCCCGCCAGAGTGTGTAAAAGAGGTACAAGGCAAGGTATTCTTGGGGTAATGTAAATATCATTAGCACGACATGGGCTTTGCAATTTTCTTGATAACATAACAAGTTATGCTCTCGTTTATGAAGTAAATGTATTCCAATTTATGGATGTTTATTTCCCACGTGTCTCTCATAAGGAAGTATTTCATGCACTTGTTATTATCATTTTTACTACGATTTTCAGACCGCAAAATGTATAAATAAGTTGTAACAGTTGCTCTTCTGGTTAAAGTTTTCGCATACTTGAAATAGACTTCTTAACTGCTATATTTTAGTAACTTTACATCAATCAGTTGCTGTTTCCCTGCTATGTGTTTATCACCAAATAGAATGTTTATCTTCCCAGCTATGGTGTTCCCTCATTGTCAAGTAAAGTTTTTGTTATTTAATTAAGTAGATGGATCTCCGACTACGAGCAGTCGGAAATGATACCTCCGCCATAGAGCGATTTTTCGAAACCAAACAGAAGCGATTTTTAAAATTCAAGTTTGATTGTATTCCATTAACAGGTTCTCAGAATATCGTGGTTACAAGCTGTTTTTTATATAAAAGTACGACCCTTTGATCTTTGACCTTTTTCATTTGCTGGCTTATAAATGGGACATAGTACCTTTAAAGTGACTAATTATACACCTTAGGGTCAACCAGGAATCCCATTACTTTTACAAGCCGATCGCCTGTCTGATAATCAAGATATCTATGATTGGAAATCTTTTTCTTCTTTTTTTTTTTCGTTTTCCTAATGCTTTTATAACAGTACAGTCCGTTGAGGAAAATGAGAATAGTAAAACCGGTCACTCAAAGATTTTTACTTTATTGAGGCACTTCATGATCATTTTGAGGGGCAATTTTTTAAGAGCCCCAATATTAAACCATTTTACAGACACTGATAACACGTAAGTCCATGCATCTCAGATTTAACATTGTTAACAATGTCTTTAAGAGAGTGGAATTGATATAAGAAGTCAATAGCAAAGACGTTAAATAGCTGGACTTGTCTTCTATTTGAAATACCATTATGTTTCTCTTATTTGATCTTATTTTTTTTTTTTTAATTCACTAGGTGGATATTTACGGATAGAATGCACCATTATAATATTGCACTTTTAGAAACAGATATCGATCACATTGGGAATATTGATGTCGACAGTTCCAGTTCGGTACCCAGCATTACATTCAAACATCGAGCTCTTACCGGTCTGTTGCTACCAAAGTTGGGGTCCATTGCTAAGCTTTGTATTAGGTCACCTTTGGCTACAAACATAAAGGACAAGAAATATACCTGGCATTAAAAACAAAGCCATAGCCCTTTTTACACATATACATCTAAGACTTATTTAACAACTGCTCAAAGGGACTTGGTAACATTATTAAGATGAGAGATAGTGGTGCTAAGGTAGTGACTTCAATGCTATATGTACAATTAAAGATGATCAGAAAAATTGAATGAAAACGCACCATTATTCATGATACAAATACCGTAGGGGAAAACTGATCTGATCGATTCCTTAATTCTCACAACTATATTATTAAAATTTAATTACATGTTAGGTGAATGGAAATTGTCACAAGCAATTAAATGGCTCTAAATTCCATTTCTGACATTTAAGTGTTGACAGATTTTTTTAATAGCCTGTTTTATGTCTTTTTCTCATGGAAATACGGTTAGGAAATTTAAAAAATGGTTGGGGTAATTTACTATTAATCACTGTTAGAGGATGTCATACATCGACCTTTTCAAAGAAAACCATGGATATCTTCTTGGTTTGATAATTTTTTCAGGATTTTTGGCATATCAGAGGGTTATAGTACAGTAGAAGGAATATAGTAAGTAACATTATATACAACAATTAAGCAATGTTTTTTTCTATCAACCTTCAACAATGTTACCAAGTCACTTTAAAGTATACATTAATTGAACATTAAAAATATGGCCAATGATTTATCACTAAAAACAAGAAAGCTTGCAGGTAGCAATCGTACAATCTTTAGGTCAAGGTAAAAACATTAACATCAATAAGAGCACCTCTCCTGATCTGGGTTATACAAGCACTTCCCCAGGAAATTTTGCGATGTTTTGATGACATCACATCAGGGACCAATCCAGCGTTAGCCGACGACGTTTTATAACTGACGTACACATGTTCATTTCGATTATTTCCCAATGATAAGTGTTAGATTCCTTTAAAACTTTAATGTGTTTCACATTTTATGATAGGGAAATGATGATGATGATCATAATCCTTTGCTTGGAAACATTCAGGACAATGATTAAATGTTTGATTTAACAAGCATTGAAATATCAGCCCACTTTCGAATTGAAAAGCCAGCCGAACAATAAACACGACGGTGCCGGTTCCTGATTGAAACGCTGCACATGCGTTAGTACGTACATTAATGTATAATGATGTTTCTTCTACAAGCCATAGTGAAGCTAATCATTATTTTATTTTCAGATTTGTTATATTTTTACGATGATGTTGGTGAAGTAAGAGAAGTGGAAACGACGAAACAGGAACTTAAAACGTGTGCCTTGTTATGAGAAGTTGTCTACTTATGCTAATTCAGTACCTTGAGTGACGAGTCGGCAGTGGCAGGAAATATATTCAAATCCAAAAATGAGGCAGCACATTAAAATTTAAAAAAATATGATATTCATTCCTTTGAATGTTTCCAAGCGGGAAAATTTGACAAAACTTTTCCGATCTAACCTTCCCTTATGCACCGGCCCTTTATGTTTTCTATAGCACCGAAGGCATTGCTGGCTTGCTTATTAATGTCTGACGCATAGGCACCATACTAATGTATAGATTGAGTGACATCGGTGGCAAATTGTATGCAAATTGTGTAGGAGTCGACTATAACACCGACGTGGTGATCAAGGGGCAAATCGTATCGGCTTGCTCTCTTGATGAAATAGAAGAAAACGTTAACATTTGTGCAAGAGACATCAGTACCTTGTCAACTGCGCCTTCACGCCTTTGTATCTATAAGAAAATACTGTAAAACAACCACCTATGATACGGAAGAAGATTCTCCTTTGTTATTTGTGGGGCTGACAGCTGAAAATACAAGATGCATATCCTGTTCGAGATTCATTAACAAAAATCATATATTATAGTCCCATTACCTGTTTGAGCGCCATTAACTAATACCCAGCTGCTAACTGCACTCTGGGTCACAACGTTCTGTTCCGCTCCTTGTGTACTTGTTTCTTGTGGATTAAACCTGTAATGAAGATAAAATGCATTCTCACAAAAAGAATTTTCATACAAAAATAAAACTTTTAAAATGCTGTGAGGTAATCATCCCATGATTTTCTTTGAAGCTCAACAATGTGGTAGGCACTGTGCCCACAGCTCCGATACACGACCCTCGTCTCTTTCCGGTATGTGGACCACACACTGGCGACCCTTTTTTGTGGCTCCTCCAATATTTTAAAGAGAAGGTTCAGTTCTGGGAAGAGGTGAAAAATAATTCGTGAATTTTATCATTTGTTATTATGCAAGTGTGGAAGAACATCAGATAAGACATGTTCCCTGAAAAGCATGGCTCTTTAAATGCCATCATATTCTAAATATGTCATGTTTATCGTAAAACTCGGGGGGATTTCGTAATTATAAAATGTGGTTTTGATGATCATACACTCGCTCAGGNTTGATGATTCCAGAACCTTGCAATACACACAAATTCTTATATGCTAGGTGATCAACCTTTTCTGGTGGATTCCACACCGTTTCTTTCACAATGCAATCGCATGACCACTACTCAACTTCATCTTTAAAGCTAAAGTTGAATCTTAATTCAAATATTGACAAATGTATGATAATAATAATAATAATAATGTCTGCTTTGAGAGAAAAAGTTGTTTTTATACGCTCAAGGGAAGGTTGCAATTGCGCTATTGCCCGAGGCGTACCGAGGGCAATAGCCCAATTTATAACCTTCCCGAGAGCATATAAAAACAACTATTTCTCGAAAATTAAAGCAGTCTTTAATACTTTTATATGCAAAAAAAAATAAAAAATCAACTTATGAAACCACCAAAGCCCTTCTCTAGTTTATCTGCACGGTTGTTTTTTATGAGTGTATCTGTGAGAGTAGACTAGATCTAGACTAGATCCAGATTCTAGTCTAAGCAAGATATTTTTAAAATGTTGGGGGTGGGCTGGACCTGTGGGGAATATGCACAAAAACCTGCTCTTTCATATGACAACTCACCTGTGAGTATAACCTGAGTATCACCTTCAGGATCACGAGCAATATTAGTTTAAATCTCAAGTTGGTAATTAAAACATCGACCAATGCTTCGGCCAGTGGCAATGCGCAATGCATAGAGATGTGTGCAATCTCTACGAGAAGGATTATATTTTTTAGCACTAGATGTACTAGGCCTAGATCTAGATCTACTAGATCTATTTTGAATATATGTATGGACAATTTCACGCACACTTTTTGGTGTTCTTGATGTCAGCAAGTCTTGCATCTGATTATCATCAAGAAGTTGAAATCTTTGGAGAGTTTCTTCAGCCATTTTTTATTTGCCATACTGTGCGCTGTGCTAAAAATACCGACCAATTCTTCGCACACGTACGGTATCCGCGATCGCTCAAACCATTTTTGAACATATGAACCTATGGGTATTTCACCAAGACTGACCTATTTTTCCCGGTAAGTGGAATTTTGCCGGGAATTTTACATTGCGAATTTTACAGGAATAGTATATTACTTTGTAAAGCACCAGCAAATGTAGTGAGGTATATTTAACTCACTACATTTGCTGGTGCTTTACAAAGTAATATATCACGTTGATAGATAAATCAATCATATAGATTTTATTTAAAGATATTTGAATTTCTTGTCAAATTTAACAACTGAAAATAAATTAATCAAGATACAACAGTCTTCCCCCTATTTATTTGTTGCCTTTATTTAGTTGATGTAATATATTCTTATGTTGCAATTTAAAAGATAATTTTCAAAGTTTTTCTGCGATGAATGAGTGACCGGTAATAAAAGGCAACATTCTTCTACATCCCAGTCTTGTAATCTGCATGTACCACGCAGGAGGGGCAATTAGAAAGGGTATGAATAAATTGCTTATGCCTCAAATGTATGGCAATCATTGTGCAAATTACCTGGAATATGTTTCAGCAGAACTTACGAACTCTGGTGGAGTCCGGAAAAAACAAACATACAAAATACAACTAATTATCAAGAAGTTAATTTGGAATCTATGCTTTAGAATAAGATAAAATATGCTTTAAAAAGTGTAAACGCACTGTTTGAAAACAAGTCAACGAAAAGCTAGCTTTCCCTCACCGCCGGGTATACATGGCATATATATGTCAGAACAAGAAACCTCCATTACACTATACTATGATAAAACTAGGCAAGGAAGTTAACCATATTTTCGCGTATATAATTAGGTATTTGTGCATATTTAATAAAATTTGACCTTTGACCTACATACTCCGAAATCTAATATACTGTGTTCTGATACCGTTCCTTTATATAAAGTTTCATACAAATCCGTCAAACGTAACTAAAGTTAATGCTTAATATATTACTCATTGCGGATATACATAGTGAGTCAGAAAAATGTCCCACTTTTTAAAACTTGTATTGTTTGAATAATGAATATTGAATCATGAGTTTCATGATATGTCTTGACAGAGTTCTCCTCCCAGTTCCTTTAGGTACCATTTTTCATTTGAATCTCTGCATGCATGACTGAACATCAGACAATCTTTACAAGACTGCCAGATCTCACTTGCGCCCAAGTTGCTGGGTGAGGAATAAAATAGTGTTTTGAACAAAGACAGCCAGACTGACAAACACAAACGCACAAGCACACACACACACGCACATGCACACGCCAAAAACATGTCTAACCCTTCATCTTCGAAACTCTATGTACAGGTTGGCCATGGCAGCCGAGACCGGGCTGCCCATGGCTGCCCCTTCTGTCTGTTCACAGTGCGAACCTTTATACAGAAAGTATGTGGATCTAAGGACAAACTCAAGGATTTGGGTGTTAGATATCAGTCTACAATATTTGTTTGTTCTTCATTTGGTGTAATAAATATCTAATTGTCAATAAATAAATAATCATAATGATATATGATGGATGGGTGAACCGACCTAACGTAGGTGCAAACCCACACAGAAGCAACCGCCAAGAATATATGGGTTTTCCCAAGATACACAAACCCACATTACCACTACGACCTAGTGTCATGCATAAAGGCTCCTGTGCCTAAAACCTCTCAAAGTACCTAGCAGAGATTCTTTCTCCGCTCACCGGTTCTACTGAATATACATTTCCCAAATCGTTGGTTTTGCCGAGTTCATAGCAGAGCAAACCATTGGCGCACAAGAACGCATCGTCTCGCTTGAAGTAGTTGTCTTCTTCACCAATGTAGAGATCGAGGGCGCATGCTATGCTGCCTTGCAATGCTTGCAATCAAACTGCAGTTTGCCTACCCGCACTGCAATCTCACCGGAACAACTCACCAAACTCCTTGAGTTTGTCCTTAGATTCACATACTTTCAGTATAAAGGTTCATACTGTGAGCAGACAGAAGGGGCAGTCATGGTCAGCCCTGTCTCGGCTGTCGTGGGCAACTTATACATGGAGGTTTTTAGGATGAAGCGTTAGACACATGTCCCCTCTTTTGCATGCCTCGTGTTTGGAAGAGATATGTAGATGATACCTTCATCATAGTCTCCAGCTCTGAAATATCCGCCAACCATCCGTCCAGTGCATATCGGAGCATTATCAGACACGTTAGTTCACAAACACGACAACCATGGACTCTCCACCTCAGTCTACAGGTAGCCTACACACACAGACCAGTACAAAGCATTTGACTCTTACCATCCCATATCGGGGAAGAGAGATCTAGTGAAATGTCTATTTGACAGAGCACTACGCATAGTAAAAGCAGACTAGTGCCCATAGTGTCCTGAGTCGTAACGGTTATCCACGCCGTTTTGTACACAACACCAAGAAGAGATCGTCGGAACCAAAGGATCAGAAGGCATTCAAAGTCTTTCCGTACATTGATGGTGTCTCCCAACAACTCAAGCACCGCCTAGAGAGCCATGGCATCCGAACGGTTTTCATATCAGATACCACCCTGCGTCAACAAGTTACAAGCCCCAAGGATCCTATTCCTCAACATAGACGAAACAGCATTGGTTACAACATCCCATGTCAAGGATGTGCTATATAGATCAGTTAAACTGCCCGTCCGATATTGGAAAGAATCACTGAGCATAAGAGGGACGTCAGGCTCCACCGAACTGGCAACTCAGCCGTAGCCGAACTTGCCTGAGATAACCAGCATCAGCCATACCTGGATAGGGTTAAATGACTTTCCCAATAGGGACTTTTAGATTTGCGTGGACTGATACGCGTGTGTCGTCCATTCAAGGCAGTGCATTAAACGGACGTGGATCGTAGAAATCCCCATGGTCTTCGTGCGAATCTATAAATCCCCATTTACGACATTGGTACATAGGTTTAAAGAAGCTATCAATATATGTCTCAGTCCCAATAATTTCAACAGAAACAACGGGATTGATATATCCCCACATTTTTGATGCGTACTATACGCCGCCACAACACTCCCCGTTCGCCCGGCCCGCACCGAGCCAACAGCCCATTGATTTTTGAGCACCAGTGTGCTTCGGCCAATAGGACTTGTCCGTTATTGTTCTAATTATCAATCGAATTTGACCACCGGTCCACCCGTAGAGTATAAAACACGCTTGCTTACAATATACTTTATCACCTGACGAAGTGTAGCAGCGGCGCACGAAACGTCGTGATCTTTTAGATCCCTTGTGGACCATACATTGCGAGACACACGAATGTCACTAGCGATATTATTTTCATAACCAAAGTTATTGAACAGAAACCAGATTTGTTGCGAACGGAATGGCGGACGGCAGCGGTACTATATCCGTTCCACGGCGAGGGGGAAATTAAAAAAAATCAACACACAAAATATATAACAAAGATAGAAAACAACAAATAATTTTAATAACTTTGTAAACGTTGGAAAAACCATGATGAATACAAGTCTTTTAGTGATTACATTTTCAGAGAAAGTACAATCGCTAGAACAACATTTGACTTACTTCTGTCCTGTGAGTCGACGGATTAGGCTTGTCTTGCCAACACCTGCAGGACCAATGACCATTATTCGAGATCTGTTCCATGGGGCAGTTCCACTCCTAATTGCCTCTTGAATGACTGTGTCAATTTCCGCTGGCATTGAAATTAAAGGAAAAAAGAGAGAAAATTAGAGGCTTCAAAAATTAAGACCGGTTTTGAAGTGTGTAGAAGCTAGGTCAAGCCTGGAACAGGCAGGTATTGAAAAGCGAATTGACACTTGTCGTATAATACGGCTGAATTTCTCTCACGGTTCCTTCGAAGTATATACCTCTTATATCACTTTCAGATTCGGCCGGACACATCCGATTAAACGGCCACTGTGAATGGTACAAAGAAGAAACAGCCGATAGAAAGAAGAGAAATGGGCGATGAAATTCTCCTGCTCATGAGCAGGAGAAATTCTCTTTCCATCGGTGTGGCTCCAATGAAACGGCTGCTATGAATGTGTTTTCGAGAAAAAAATTGTTCTAGTGTACGCACGTTTTTTCGGACCCCGGCTATCAGCTAGCTGTGTCCGTTGTCTTTTTGTTGAACATGATGCTGATCCCTAACTAAATTTTTTTCTTAATGCTTGTTTGGACTTTTAAGTCCGTAGTAAAGTCTGTAGTAAAGGAAATAGTAGCAACCGCCGTAAATCCATGCTTGTGTTCCACCACCAGCACGTTTGAATCTAGCTGCATTGTATTCTTGTAGGTATTTAAACTAGCTAACTAGCTGCGGCAGTGCACTATCTGACGAAACCAAACTCTAAGCGCACACAAGCAGCTAACACGCGATGGCGCAATTATTTTTCACTTCTGGCTGGGGCTCTCCAGAGCGAGTGAATTTCACCGGCAGTATGAACGGCACATGCGGGAAAGCGGCGGTTTCACCTTTGTTTACATGAGGCAAATTATATCAGTATTTTCGTCAGTGCGATAGAAGGAATATGAAAGGGATATGATTGTCTGATTGTACACTTGTTCAGAAGAAGAAGAAGAAAAAAAGACCCTATTCCTACTTAAATATCACTAGTTCTACATTTCCCGCGAATCGATATTCGCTTGCGTTGCAATTTTTTGCAACATAGTGAAAAGCCAATAAATCTGTGGATAATTTACTTGCAGAGGATCAAGATGCTGAAGAAAAAAAAAGGAAGACAAAGACAAAGGACAAGAGAAAGAGAAAGGAAAATTTACGGGGAATAGATTCTTTGCAATTGCCAGATCAGCTCTTTGGAATCAACTACTATAGTGATATAAACTATGGGACAGGGACCTGTATATTTCACTTTTGCACTCCGGTCACGGGCAGAACTTCAAATCTAAGGTGGTTAAAGGAGATTAATATATCCCTAAATCTAAATTCACTTGATCCTAAAAGCAAACTTTGCAGGGTTTTTAGTAATTTTACCAGAAAGTTGGGCTCAAAACCCTATGTGTTTACTATAGGTTTGGCTTAAATACAACAAGAGAGGGCAGTATTTTCTAATGTGCCCGTTGGGGCTAAACTGGGTCTTTTAAGTGTGTAAACAGTTGCTTTAATGGACCATATTGATAATTAAATACACTATCATTGCACCGGTCACAATTGAATATACACAGATGATAAGATATACGAAAACTGCATTAAAAAATCGCAAATAATACATGCGAGGAATGGAATTTTTTTTTTAAACAGGACAGTCCAGGGCAGGCAAAATTTTTGATAAAATTTGTCGTTCAGTAGACTAGTAAACAATGGCATGTGGCTATTTTGGAAGCGCAAGGTTCTTGCCAAACGCTGTAAACCTCAGGAAAGGTCATTTTATCAAGATGTCTTTTATTTGAAGTTTTGTTTTCTGTTGGAAAGCACATTATGACACAGCTTCTCTTTGTTGACGATTTCAAACTTGTAATTTTACCAAACGGCTTAGAATCTTAAAATAAATTATGTCTATTTGTGGATGTTATCCGTCTGCAATTTTGCTAACTCTCTTGTATTCTTTCGATGCTCACTTGGGAGTGGAAGGATGTAACGACTGAACATCAAATAAGTAGAAAAATGGTACGCAAAATTTGCCTTGGAATCTTCAAAGATAAGATTAGGGTTAATTTATGTATAAACCATGAATTTTATTGTTATTATTGCATCTCAAAACATGCTAAACGACACAATTGCTTTAATAATAATATAATAACAATACTTCGTCCTTATAAAGCGCATTTCAGGACCGCAGGCCCTCTCAATGGGCTTTTACAGATATGTATTATTACCCCCGTAATCGGATTCATGCTAAACCGCACACAAGGAATGCACATTCTCCACTCCCCGTGGAGCATTCCAGCCAGTCGCCATTTTACAAGCGCCATTGCTAATCAAACCACATTAGCTTTCGCATCCTACCGGGTACCCATTAACACCTGGCTGGAGAGTGACAAATGTAGATCAATGTCTTGCCAAAGGACATTAGTGCCGCTGTGGGACTTGAACCGCGGACCTTGTGATCCACAGTCCACTGTCTTTTCCACTCGACCACGACACCTCTACTACTGCTTTGAAGTTGCCATGTTGTGCTTTCACAAAATAATACCAAATTATAAAGCCATTTTTTAAGACATAAAAAATGACCCTTTATGATGTTTAGAAATATTTAGCATATTGTATACAGGGTCATTCTAAAATAAAGAATGCGAAATTAGCATTCGGTCATTTATGGTACAAATTATTCAACTTGTGTATGACCCCTTAAAGATACCGTACCCCTTCTGCAGCCAACACCAAGTTCTGTAGAACATTGCAGGAATGATAAATATGTCATGTATGTCCTACCTGTGAAATTTAAACGTCCTAATATTTAAAGTATGCAAAGAAACCCGTTGACTTTATAGACTTCACTGTCAGACACTATTGAGTGACTGACTTTTTTTTTTCTGGTAATAACATACATAAATGACCTGTTACAGGTATATACATTCAACATTTGTCTAAATCAATAACCCACTTCTTGTAATGGCCAAAATTAAACTGATTGAGTCGTTTCTTTGCGCACCACAAAACATACAACAATTTGGTACAAGGGTCTGAAAATCAGACTATTTACTTTGAGTGATTGCAATCACTTATATCTATTTGATAAATAATCTTTTTTTATTTACTTACAAGATTTAGAAAATATTAGTGCATAAAGTTTCAGTAAGCGAATAAAGTATCCGAATTAATGATCAAACATTGGTCATTGGGTCTTGTTTAAAGTTAAGGTGGTTGTTTTGGGAGTCAAAATAGTTGCTTTGTAGTTAGAAATTAAATAAATCAACAAAAAACAATACAATACATAACTTACTAAAACAATGCATTACATAAGAAATTATCAAAACAATAGATAACATAACGAATAAGCTGGCTCTTCCAAATTGTTGTGGTATTATTATTCCTCATGGTATAATAAATATATGTAGTGAAAAGGAATGCTTAAATATGAATAATATATGATACATGGGTAAAAATGTGATTTATGACCTTATTTGCATACTTCACCATAAATATGCAAATAAGCGAGTTTTTCAAAAAAATTGAAGTTATCATAGTATTCTAAGGGATTAAAGGTAATACAAAGTTTTGGGAAATTTTGAAAATTTGGGGGATAATAATTCTTTACTATTTTGATATATTTGGATGCCCCTGTGGATGTATAATAAGCACTAAAAAAATTAGCCCCTAAAACACTTCTGCTTTCGAGAAAAAACGAAAATAAAATTTTATCGGTACTCC
>BEXV01002090.1:5923-19472 GCA_003118195.1 Hemicentrotus pulcherrimus | reverse complement strand
CCCCCCCCCCCCCCCCCTATGATCGCTAAGACTATAAAAGAAAGTCATAAAAAGGAAAAGGTTTTATCTGTCACGGTTCCGGAGTAGTCACTAAATTATTACAGGGGGGTCCAATTGACCCCAACCCCTCCCCCTTAACATTGGGTTAAAGCAACTTGTTGTCGTTGTAAATCTGCTTCTTATCTGCTTCTGTTTTTGAAAATAAATGTACCTGTGACAACGAAGCTCGATCAGCAATCTCTTTGTAGAAATCATCATGAAGGGAACATGAGCGAATCTCCAGGTCTGTAAGATGACACAGGAGACTCAAAAACTTCCCCAGAAAGCAGGATGCTGATTCATCATCGCGAAGGTTCAGATCGTAAACCTTTAACGTCTGAATCTGTGCATGGAAATACCAAAAAAATAACATATGCGAATCATGAAGCACGACATGGGGAAAATAATGGAACACTAAATATAGTCTGCACTGTCACATTAATCAATCATATCATTCCAGAATATGATCCAGTGTTTTGGTTTGAGGGGGGGGGGATGATGAAAGTCAATAAAGAGAAATCTAAAGAGGCAAATACTTAGTTACTGGTTGGTTGGGTTCTTTCATTTTCTGTGTAAAATGTATTCATAATGAACACAAACATAAAGAAAATCAACTATCAACTCCTGAATGAATTTTCAAATGATGCGAAAGAGCGACAAAACAATGAAGAGCCAAATAGCCGTATATAATACGTGAACTAGTACAAGTCCATTAAGCTGCCTGTGTGTTTGCCTAGAAAGTGACATCATGATTCAAAGCTTGCTACTCTCATGTTTTTGGCTTATACGTTAAGGGGCCTGAGAAGGGCCTTTAAAATCTGCATTTTACGCCTTTCAGTGAAATCTATATGATTTTTCAGAAAATGATTCGTGTTTTCCAAGAGTAAATATTTCCATCCGTATATAATTTGTCCGTAATTATTAGTTGTTTTAAATTTTCTTCAGGTGATTACTTTAAGGTTCTCTTAAACTCATAAAGAGAAAATAAATTCCAGAGAAATCAACAGAGCTAGAGCCGAAACCACAAAGGATCAGTCTCCATAGGTATGAATATTAACAGGGTGTACTGCAAGGAGGCGTTTTGATGAAGATTGAAGTGTACATACTGGATTGTGCTTACGAATTAGGTCTGACATATTAGATGGAGCAAGATTATTATGTTTTTTTTAAACACAAGATAAAAATCTTCAATACAACATGTTTTATATTGGCGACCAGTGTAATTTTTTTAGAAGGGGATTGATGAAATCTCTTGAACAAGCACCCACTATTAAACTTGCTGTTGTGTTTTAAATTCTAAGGACACGGTGTAATTCCCTTTTCGGAAGGCCATACAACAATGAATCACAACTACCAACATGAGACATTATCAAAGCAAAACAAGTAAAGTAATAAATCTTCTATTTAGATATTGCCGGATCTGTCAAATTTTCTGGATGGCCATCATGCTAAATGACATGTTTTAATGATGTGATCAGACATTGTGAGGTGCCTATCCATGACTGCAGGAATGTTGACTCCGTCAACAGTGATAACAAGAGCATGTAAAGAAAGTGGAGCAAAATTTGATGTAACATAACACAATGGCATGACTTAGAAATGTAATGGTAATCCGGGTTAGTTTTGTCAATCACCCCATATGAAAAAAATACAAATGTCAGCATGAAAGACACTAAATGAGTAAAACGAAGAAAAAGTATGTCTAGGATTATCCAGATAAATCTGGTACGACTTAAAGGTCGGGTGACATCCAGATATGAGTTGATTCCTGTTGATAAACAACTCATATTTTGTTATACAAACATCTACATCTAAATATATTTCATAGGTTTTTAGATATTTTCTAAAATAATTTTCTCAGACTTGCTAAGCTCCACCCTAAACAAAAAAAAGAATTTTTTAAAAAATAAAGAGAGATAGGATGAGGGTTAAAATGTAAGAAACCAGCTTCACCCCCTTACTAACCTTTGAATCTACCTCTCTGCCATGAAGGTCTGGAAAACTTTTGCTACCTGCAATATTTTTGCCAATTTTCAACCAACGAACACATGTTCTATGGCAAAGTGCATCCAGTATATTTACTGTTGATGATCCGTGCTCATCAAATGTTAAGGTCTGTTGTGCCTGATAAAAGAAATAGATCCTAGTTTTATATTTCAAAAAAAAAAAACCCTGAAGGGAATACAGCGACATCGCATAGTGAGCACAAAGAACTAAGTATTGGCAATATTTTGCACGAATTCCCAAATACAACCAAGAACATTGTATATGGTAAATTAAATAGGGCATATTTTCATGGGATTTCTATAAGGCGCAAATCATACGGTTTATATTTAAACTTCCAATTAATTTGGCACATGACAATGTAAGTTTTGTCAATATGCTTGAACATGTTTGAGGTTTGCCAAATTTCTGCAGGTGTCTGACAATTTATATGCTTTAAATATTGTATTATAAATCTAACATGAATGACACTTGATATTTGTATACATGACGTCCTTCCTGGTATCCTATTCCATTTGCGCTGTACAAGACATAATAAATTTCAATTTTCTTAGGTGCTGATGAAAGAATTTCTTTTCATACAGGCTTTTTGTAGAAACATATGCGCAATTATTATATGTAAGGGACATGTGTTATATTTCTTTACAACAAATACAGTTTTAGGACAGAGCAAATGGTTGAGGACCTCTCAAGAACCTTCATTGAGATGACAATTTGTGTTTGATTGATTATACATCTAAAAATAACCAATAATTATATTTTTTCTATCAGACTTTGAACATTCACTCACTTGTTTCTCTCAATTTCCTGCTCTTATCGAAACCAACAGAATATCAGGGTGAACTTCTTTTAAATTATCATATGTTCACTTTTAAAACTTCTTTAGGGCCAACATAGTCGGATAAGACAAAGATTGTTACCAAGTCATGTTGAAGTGTTATTTTCATCCTGTTCTCAGTAATTATTTGTTCAGCCAGGGGGTCAAGTTCGTCATCCGTAAAACAGCTAATGATACTATGCAAAATATATTTTCAAGGAAAGGACATATTTAAACATTTGAATCACTGAATGTTTAAAGGAATTAAAGAAGAATATAATACTACATGTATGTTACATAATATATTACAATATTATATCATGATTCCTTCCAAACAGGCTACATATAGTTTTCAATTAGGTTTCAAACAGTTTAAACAATGATTGGTCTATACAATAAAAACAACAATAGTATTAACTGTGAAATAACTAGATGCGCGCAGTCAAAAATGATGCCTTCGCCATAGAGCGATTTTAAAAACCAAAAGAGAAGCAATTTGTCAAAATCAAGTTGAGTTGTAATCCATTAGCTATTTTTCGTATGTATCACCTTTTTATCTTTGACCTCATAACCCTAAAATCTAATAAGTTCATTGGCTTTCTAAGATACATACATGTCTTGAGTTTGATGGTAATCCGTCCATTGGTTCTAACAATAATGTGATCACAAGCTATTTTTGCATATATAATGAGCCCATGACCTTTGACCTCATGACCCCAAAACCAAATCAATTCATTGGCTCTGCAAGATACATACATGACCTAAGTTTGGCAGGAATCCATCAACCAGTTCTTGAGATAATGCGATCACGACCTTTTTTGGCATACATAATGAGCACTGTGACCTTTGAACTTTGAACTCATGACCCAAAAATCTAATTACTTCATTACCTATGCAAGATACATATATGACCTTAATGTGGCAGGAATTCATCAATCGGTTATTGAGATAACGCTATCACAAGCTATTGTTCCATACATACTGAGCACTGTGACCTTTGACCTTTGATCTCGTGACCCAAAAATCTAATCAATTCATTAGCTTTGCAAGATACATACAAGAACTAAGTTTGGTAGGAATCTATCAATTGGTCTTTGAGATAACGCGATCAAGTGAACCGTGCGTACGTACGGACGGACAACCCCAAAACATAATGCTTCTGGCTACTTCGTAACAGAGGCATAAGAATACCATATCTTATAACATTCTAGGTCGCTACGAAGCCATGAACATCAATGGCAATGGTTTGATCATCAAGATGAATTTACCCATGCAGTTTATATCTGTTTTAAGTCCCTTTCACTTTAGCACCGACCCTTGAATTAATTCTGATGAAAACAAATGTAATACTTTACAACGCTGTTAGAAGCAGACAACTCATACCCTTTAACAAGGGAAACGCTCTTGGCGGTCTCGCATGCATTACGCAGTTCGATATGATGAAAAATTGAGGTTGGGACATTATTCCAAAGGCAGGGTGGCCCATTAGCAGCCCCCCCTCCCCTCAAAAAAAAAGAGATCCTCTGAACATAATCAGCATTTATGTTGTGAAAAACTTAATCCAAGTCTACTGACCTAAAATGACCTTTGACCTTGACCTTATGCCCTGGAATTTGTGTCATATGATTTGTGATACTTGATTACCTTTGAGTAAAAAGTTTCAGGGAATTTGACCAAATACTTTTGAAATTATGCAACCATTTTAAATGCAACCATTTCAAAAACTTGATGTTGATGCCAAAGTCAAAGTTTGCAGACCAGAAATGACATTTGACCTTAACTTTGTCACCTAAAAGACTCCGTAATCACATGATTGGTGATACTTGATAACCCTTATGTTCAAGTTTCATGGAATAGGAAGGTTAAATTTCAAAATTATGATAACAGTTCAAAATCTTAACCTGATGCCACAACATAGTCCAATTTTGTTGACCGGAAATGACATTTGACCCTGATTAAGTTGTTGATATTGACGCCGCCGCTGCGGCCGCCACCGGAAAAGCTTTTTGCTACGCAAGCGGGACAAAAATTGCTCTTGGCATAATTCTGAATGCTGTAAGAAATTTTAACCATTTTAGAATTTTGGGGGTATTTTTCTATACATATATATGCCTATATATCCTTTGTTTTTATTAACTAATTTGAATATGTATTGCTTTGTATCATTATTGTTATTATGATCATAATAATTGATATCATTATTATGATAATTATGATCAGTAATATCATTGGAAATAGTGACGATTTCTACAAACGTGGCCCTGAACATACCTTATTGATTTCAAATGCAGGTGGTTCTCTAGATTACGTAGTATTGCTTCACTGCGTATGTTGCCCATTACCAGCTCTCGGAAGGTCATACATGTGAGTTGTGGGAATGAACTGGAGAAAAGTTGTCCCAGAGAAACAGGTTCTCCAATCAGAGGAACTAGATATCCGCCTTCCTCACCACGCTTGATAGACAACACTGCTAGGTTGGAATGTGCCAACAGTTCAACATCTCCCGGTGAGACAATGTAAGGAGTGGTGAAAGTCAATTGCTTCAAGCTCGGGAATAGGTCCTCAACTGTGACATTAATGTCACCATTATTAAAGCTCTGTAGACCATTTAGAAATTGATGATCTACAACCAGCTCTTTGACTGAGAATTTACCTCCCTGTGTGCGAAATGACAATGAAGTAGAGTATTATCAATAAATCTTTTCATATAATATTAGTTATGATTTGTACATTTCTCCACCTTTAAAAATAAGAAGAACAGCTTGTATGAAAAGGAATGGTAGATTAATCATATTATACAATGCCATACAGACAGAAATTTCCATTCTATTGAAAAGAATAAAGAATTGTAAATACATTTGTTTTTGTTTTGATGAAGTAGATATGATTTTTCCTGAAAGAGAGATATCTTAAAGCCCACTTCAGTTGTGTTTTTGTTATAATTGATTAAAGAAAACATACTCATAAATGCTTTTCCCGTTTTTAGTCACCCTACTTTTTATGGTAATACACTTTTCATTAATTTCTTTACCTAAAAACCCTTTTACTTATAAATGGGAACATACATTTTTGGGTCACTTCTTTAAAGGGGAAGTCCACCCTGATATTAAGTTGGTTTTAATATCAGCAGAAAAATGAGAGAAACAGGTCATTGGTAGGCAAATTAAACATGAAGTTGCGATCAATAAAACACAAATTGGCAACGCTGTGACGTACTTTTTGAGTTCCCTTCCAATTTGTTCTGTACTTTGAAGAAGAAAAAAATCAATCATATATGCACCCTAAATACAATTATTGCAAATATATTTCTATTCAACCCCTGTATAAAAAATATATATTCTGTAATCAATAACTCATGAAATTTCATGTACAAAGCAAATTGGAGGGGAGCTTGCAAGATATGTTACAATGTTTTCAATTTGTGTTTGATTGATCGCACCTTTAACAATTCATACATTAATTACTGTTAATTGAAATTTGCTGAACTTTCACTGACCTGTTTCTCACAATTTTCTGCTATTAAAACCAACTTAGTTCAGGGTGGACTTCTCCTTTAACAAAGTATACAATTGTGTTCATATGTTCTATCTAACTCATGTTGTTTAGTTCATAATGCAGATGCTTTTATGAGATTTCCATCTTTATTTACAAGTGCACCTTGATAATTTGATTTCAAGTGGATCGGTGCCCTATAAATGTCATATTTTATTGTTTAATTATTCGTATTACTATCAAAGTTATTTTTTTTTAGTTCTTGCAATAAGATATTATACAAACAGCAGTATTGACTGCCAATTGGGACAATTTTCAAGATTATAACCAAATTGGTATATTTAAGATGTTAATATCTTTACATTCTTTGCAGATTTTCCCCGTTTTGATCATTTCATTTCCACAATGTTTTGTTTTTTTGTTTCTTTACTGTTTATCTATCTTTTATTTAAACACTTTGTTTGTTTTCTTTGTCTCTCAAAACGGTAGAGTGCCCACACATGCAGTGCACCCAAATGAGGAAGAGAGATCAAGGTGGGCATTATTTGACATACAAACACTGGTAAACTGGGGTGCTGCAGCTATTTGCGAGGGTGGATCAAGAGAATAGGAATGGGTCAAGGTACAACTTCTGACTAGGTGTTGCTCTTGTTATTTATTCTCTATTGGTGTGTTTCGCTTTTAATTACTACACAAATTTAATAGCAGATTATACTGCCAGCCCTCTCAAGCAACCCCTCCCCCCATACAAAAGTTGAACATGTGTCTTTCACCACTAGATACAAATTCCTGAACATTCTTTTTTTTTTCTCAATAAGGGTTATCGCGACTGATTTGCTTCAAGATTTCCCTATGCCTGACCTTTCCAGGCCGCATATGCCCCATTCCCCTATCATTCCAGTAGGGGCCCTGTCACAAGAAAATTGCATGTTATTATCATACAATCCAAAGATGTATAATCACTTTTAGTGCTCCAACATGCAAACTTTGAGCATTTATGCATTTTGTTTATAAATGCATCAATTCAATTGTTCCTTTTGCATTAGCCTCTACGTTTGCTCTATCTTATGATGTTGAAGCAAGTTTAATCAGAAGAAATAACCCCCCCCNAAAAAAAAACTACGTATATGTAACACTGCAGCTCATAGAAATAGCCGCCTTTTATAAATGCAGCAATTAATGGGTGGAATGAATTGCCAATTGATATCATATGTTCAGGGGATTTGGCTGAATTAAATGCAGACCAAACTAGAAATATCGCAATCTGTATTGCCGCGCAATGCGAATGTATCCCCCGGCAGTGGCAGCGATTTTGCGTCATCCTTAAGGTCGACAGAAGACGGAACACTGGGGGCAGCATCACCAACATTTATAGGCTTGCAGATTCTACCAAGATACACCTCCATACAAAATTTGAAAGAAATCTGTCAAGAAATGTGGCAGTTAGTGCGCATACAAGAATAACATATGGCCTTTTACCCTACAGAAGACGGAACACTGGGGGCAGCATCACCAAAAGTAATAGGTGTGTAGATTATACCAAGATACACCTCCTTACAAAATTTGAATGAAATCTGTCAAGGATTGTGGCAGTTAGAGCGCACACACGAATAAAATATGGCCTTTTACCCTTTAGAAAACGGAACACTGGGGGCAGCATCACCAAAAGTTATAGGTGTGTAGATTCCACCAAGATACACCTCCATACAAAATTTGAAAGAAATCTGTCAAGAAAGCTGGCAGTTATAATAATAATAATAATAGCCTAATAGTCCACTCAAATTTTATTAAACCAAAACGGAAATCCTTTTTGCCCAATTGATCGGAGCCCGGCAGCCACTAAGCAGCGCCAGATCGACGTTGCTACCTACAAAATTTTGAAAGAAATCTGTCAAGAAATGTGGCAGTTTAAGAGCGCATACAAGATGGCGCGGCGGCGGCGGCGTAACGCTGCTGACTCCAAAGTACCCTACCGGCATACTGCCGGGGGATACAATACATTTCAAATGATGGAATAAGGGAATTGGTATTCAATAATCATTTCAACTAAATGTATCATTTTATAATTTACTTTAAACTTGGACTATTTAGACATTCTATGTGGTTTAATATTTCTATACTTTAATGATTCTTTTCATATTATGGAATATTGCTAAACTTGCTAATTTTGGTTTTTGATGTGGTATATACATGTAACACTGTGATTGTTGTTATTTGTTTGTTTCTTGATGCAGTTTTTAATTTATCATTTGTATTCATGGGTACTAGTACCATTATATGGACCCCATTGAATTTTGTTTTAATGGGTATTCCTTGTTAAATATGTGAAACAAATGAATATAAAATAATAATAGATGCAATGTTCCTTCTGTTATATTTAAGCCCAAAAAAACTAATAAACTGCTTAAAAAATAATCAAGAACTGCCTCTAAAAAGTAAAAACCTTCAAGTGACCAGTTTTACCATACTCGTTTTCCCAAATAGACTGTGTTATGAAAACTGTTTGGCAAACGCAACATTTGATTTTGATTTTCAAATATAAATACCTTGATAATCTTACAGGCGATGGGGTTGTAAAAGTCATGGGATTCCTGACTGGCCTAAAGGTTCATAATCATTATTGCAGCATGAGCTAAATCAAGGATTTTTTAAAAGGATCTAAGACAAAGTTACCGGATCCCTTTATCAGTGGAAAACATGTTTAGAGTAGGCACCACAAGCAAGGTCGTAAATGCTTCAATATATCAAAGGGTGGGGAATAAACGTTTTGCCCTTGACGAAACAATGAGCAGTTTTGAATTAAAGCTAAAAATACACTTTCATCCTCCGAAACCATTACATTTTCCCTTCAATACCGGACAATGCACAACAAACAAAGTAATTGAAATAAAAGATAAAGGTGAGTTCTGGTAATGCGATTGCATTGTGAAAGAAAAGATGTGGAATGGATCAGAAAAAGTTGATCATAAAGCATGTAAGTATTGTTGTGTACTGTAAGGTTCTGGAGTCATCAAAATCATCATAAATGTGGCCCAGTCTTGGTAAAGTAACAATCACTGTACACAAAAATATATATGGGACAACATAAATGGTGTTGGGGCTAATACTACCTTGATTTCCTTATCTTTCTATGCTCATTACTCAGCCAGTATTTTCCTCAAAACATGACCGACAAAGAAAGCGGACAAAATATACAGTTCCTCAGGTAGACAAAGGAACATCCCTTCACTGCTATTATTTAAAAAGGTGAATATGCATGTGACACCTGTTCAACACATTTATACACAATAGCAGTGAATTAGGGATGTTCCTTTGTCTACCTGAGGAACTGTATATTTTGTCCGCTTTCTTTGTCAGTCATGTTCATAGTGTGGGGCAACTGGTTGAACGCTTAGTTTTTTCATTCATCATTTTGTATGATAAAATTAAGCATTCAACCATTTAGCTTGGTCACCATGCCCCCTCGCCCAGTACTTTACATAAATAAAGATTCTGAATTTGCTTTAAATTTTGTTTGTGTTCAAAGCATTTTCAAGACTTTAAAAAGCTTAATTCCAATAGTTCAAAACCCATAATGAGAGTTGCAGATATTCCCTTTTCTAGCTAGTGCTCATGCAATCTCTACATTGTAGACCTATACATGTATTATGTACGCTAGAGAAAATCATTATTTTTCTTAGGTTGATTCTGGGCCCCAGAAGCAACCCACGTTTGTCATTTGTTAGATTGTAACCTCTGTAAATTAATCTTTTTTCCTTACTCATTTTGAGGAAGTTTGTAAAAATGTTAACACATCACATTTTTGTAAAAATGATGCTTGGCCATGCGGAAGGATGGTTTTTAACATCTCAATCATTATTGTGTGTATGTCTTCTTTTTTTTGCCCTTATGCGCTATTGCTAAATCCAGTTACTTACTTTATAACCACAGGTCTATGTACAGATTATAGTCAAAGTTATGATGCCTCAGGTTAATGCTATTCAATTGAGCCACACTCAGTCTAATGAGAATATTATTGCAGAGTTGAATATGAATGGAACACATTTTGAATATATGTGTAATGATCGACAAAGCAGATCCGGAGGTGGTGTAGTAATGTACATTCCCATACAAAAACAGAATTGTACATTATGAATGATTCATTAGAATCTTCATTTGTTGAGATTATAATTAATGGAGACATTTTTTTTTTTTTAGAGGGAGTAGTCTACAGGCAACTCAATGGTGATGTGAATGAATTTATTGAAGAATTGTCTATTAAACACTCTTTCAAGCCCATTATTCAGAAATTAAAAAAAATATTATTATGAATCCTGTGTGATAAGTTAACACGAAAATTCACTCGGGGAAATATAGCAAAATGTAAGAGAGAATTGGAAACTGTTTAATGGAACAAAGTTTTATGTGAAACTGAAGTTGATAAGTCTTTTTTATAAATTCATGGATATAATAGTGTTATTTTATGACAGATGCTTTCCCTTGGTGCAAAGAAGTAAGCAAGAATATAAAAAATTACCTCGAATATTTGGTCGTTTGTTTTGTAGATACAAAGCAAAACAGACTGGTGTAGCCAAGTTCAAGTATACTAACTATAGAAATATTTTGAGTCCTGCTCTGCGCTAAACAAAGAAAGGCTGTTATCATTTTCAATTCCAGTCTACGTGTAACAATGTTAAAGGAACATGGAAAGTTATTTGAAATGTCTTGAAAACCAATCCTAAACTACAGAGTATTACAAAACTCACCTGGAAGGATGGTCTTATTGAAGACAGGAAACTTATGTGTGAAGTATTTAATGAATATTTATCTAACAATGGTGCTACTCTGTTTAGCACCATACCTAATATACAGGAAACCTATGGAAATTATTTGGCCAGTCCAAATGAAAGGCTTCATTTTTTGTTCCTGTAGTGAATTCTGAGGTTACAGATGCTGTAAGTGGCTTGAAAAGGAAAAAGAGCCCTGGATATGATGGTATAACCAATGATTTGATAAAAGAAGTAATTTCATTTGTAGTCATGTCTCACACTAACATTTATAACTTGTCTTTAATGCGTGGAAAAGATCCTAAAAAATGAAAAGAGCTAAAGTTGTGCCTATACATAAAAAGGAAACCCTGAAGAAACGGGTAATTACAGACCAATTTCTCTACTTACTGTCTTCTCTAAGATTTTGGAAAAACTTGTAAACTATATTAAATTGATAAAGTTTTTGAAGTCGTGTCAAGTTTTCTCAAATTCTCAGTTTGGTTTTCGCGACAAACACACAACTTCTCATGCTGTTTTATGTCTTTTAGACAAAATATCTTCGGCACTTGACAAACACCTCCATACGGTTGGTATATTTTTGGATTATTCCAAAGCTTTTGATATGGTGAACCATAATATTTTGTTGCAAAAGCTCTCTTATTATGAAGATATAGAGGACCTACCCTTGAATGGTTTAGACGTTATCTTAGTAACAGACAGCAATTTGTGCAGCTCGGCGAAATTTGTTCAGATATGTTACCTGTCACGTGTGGAGTACCTCAAGGTTCCCTTTTGGGTCCCCTGCTTTTTATTTTATATGTAAACGATTTTTCAAAATCCTCAGAGACGTTTTCTTTTTTGCTATTTGCAGACGATACAAGTGTATTCTTTTCTCATAGAAACTTAAATACTCTTTTAGAAACTCTAAATTGAGAGCTTTGTGTATTGACTAAATGGATTCATGCAAATAAACTGTCACTTAACTAAGTCAAAACTAACTATTATGTTATTCAGCACTAGTGAAACAGTAATGGCTGGTAATGTAGTCTTTGATCAGGTTAAATTTTTAGGTCTCCACATTGATAATAAATTGACTTGGAAGATGCATACAGTGTAATTCAGAAAAAATACACCTAGAAATTTGCTAATTATTTAAAAAATCATTGATGAACATTTAATTGTTATACAGCATGTCTTATGAAAGAGTGTTTATCCCAAATCATTTGGTACCATTTTTGTGTGGTATGTGTTAAGGCTTGGATGAACAGGAGACCTTGTCTGCGAGAGTGCAATAATCGACTTGCGCCAAAGTTGCCCTTGTGAAATTTGAATAAAACAATTGGGATTTGGGTATTAATTCGGTCTTTGCAGATCCAAACAACATCCTATCATGCCACACATATCAAATATCGAATATCAAATTTCAATGAACATTTGTGCGAGTGTGTATGACTTTGCCCTTTGCAAAAACATATGCAATGCATTTCATTTGATATATTAAATTCATTCTCTCACTGCGCCAATCCCAATATAATACATACTGCAGGCATCACTTTGGCGCAAGTCGATGTTTGCACTCTTGCAAACAATGCCACCTATTCATCCAAGCGTGAACACATACCACACAAAAATAGTACCAAATAAATTGGGATAAAACACGCTTTCATAGGATGTACAATAAATAACTGTTCATAGATGATTTTAAGAATAATTAGCAATTTTGTAGGTGTAATTTTATTTTTTACTCACACGGTACTACTCATAAATTGCTCTCTAGAAATGTTGGTATGATCAACAAATTAGAGTTTGTATTTCCAAGACATGTACTTTGCCATACCTACTTAAATTATGGTGTGCTAGCCTGGAGTGCCTCAGTCAAATCCTACTTAAATAAAATTCTGCCATGCAAAAGAGAGCAGTGAGAATTATTACAGCAGCTGATTGGCGCGCTCACACTGACAAGCTGTTTTACAAAAATAAAATGCTTAAGGTAAAATATATACTTTCTATATGTGGGATATCTTATGTATCAGTTGGAGAATGGTGAAGCTCCCATGGCAATAGCATCTATTTTTGTAAATAATAACCAAATACACAAATATTCTACTAGGCAGGCTGCCTTATACTATGTGACATCAGCTAAAACTCAGCTTATGATTAATTTACTTGCACATACTGGAGCAAAGTATTATAACTCTTTAGACTGTTCTATTAGGCAGTCTGTAAGCTCTTCTGTCTTCTAACGTAAGCTGAAATTTCGTCTACTGTACACCTTCAGTGAATATATATGAAATTTATTAATATTCAGTATAGGTAAATGGATTAGCATTGTCCCCCCCCCCCCCACCGCGTTGTACATAATCCTAGAAACAACATTTCTTTACTATTCCATTATCATTGTTCTTTTCTTTTGTTTTAGTGGTAGATTTGATATTTTTTTCATAGTCAG
>BEXV01002089.1:65418-77399 GCA_003118195.1 Hemicentrotus pulcherrimus | reverse complement strand
GCGATAAAAATGAGAATGAATTCAACGAATACATTTGAAATATGATTTCAGTAAAATTAAAATATTATATTTCTTATATACTGCATGTTATTGCCATACTAGAATCATGCGCGGATCCAGGATTTCTCAGGGGAAGGGGCCCATTTTTTTGTTTTGCTCCCAAAAATTTGAAAATCGCGCCTGCGGAAAAGTGAGCACTATTTTTTTTATTGGCCCTCAAAAATTCGAAAATTTGCACCCCC
This sequence comes from Hemicentrotus pulcherrimus, assembly GCA_003118195.1. Taxonomy (NCBI): domain Eukaryota; kingdom Metazoa; phylum Echinodermata; class Echinoidea; order Camarodonta; family Strongylocentrotidae; genus Hemicentrotus; species Hemicentrotus pulcherrimus. The sequence continues at coordinate 77,157 of BEXV01002089.1, read as the reverse complement.
CAAAAGCTTAAAATCACGTGTTTTTTCATGTTTTTTTCCCAGGGGGAGGCCAGGCCCCCGGGCTCCCCCTGGATCCGCCACTTTGTGCTGGTACCTAATCACGTGCGTATCATATCGCACCATAATAATTAGCTTCATGGTGTGAGAGTGAAGCGAGGATTTAACTACAGCTGTAGAAGAGATAAGTATCAACGCCGCACTATAATTTTGTATATGTTTGATAATTTAATTTGCCTTGTCTGTAAATAATTCTGCTAAAACTGCAGAAGAAAAAAGACAACCTAAATCAGCGCTATTATTTTGTTTTCTGAATATATTCAGAAAACAAAATAATAGCGCTGTATTCTACTTCTTAACTGACAGTACAGTTACAGACTGACAGATAACACTATCGAAATCGCACTATTTTGTGTTTGTTTCATATGCAATATGCCGTGCTTTCATGAATTATTGAAACATATTAACGGTACTCTAAAACACAGAAAATTGGTCCCTAAACTGTATGGGCTTTACACCAATTCTAACCCCCTCCCCTTCCCCGCAAGAGCATCTATTTTACCACCTCACAAAGAAATGAATGAATAAATTAATTAATGTATAATACAGTCTCTTCCTAATACAACTACATGGGGCCATTTCCATTGTAGATGGCAAGAAGAATTATATAATTTTTATTCTAAGAAAATAAAATATTCATAGCAGGTCAGTGGCGGATCCAGGGGGGAGCCCGGGGGGCCCGCCCCCCCCCCTTGAGAAAAAAAATCATGTAAAATCACNAAAAAAATGGTTTTGATAGTGTTTTAACCTTTATTTTCTTTAACTGTTTAATATCCTTGTTGTAAAGGAGTAAGATAATTATGTACATGGACATAAAAATCACCATAAAACAAGTTGTTGTCCTTGAGCGAATCAATCGTAAGACTCTGACCATTGCTTTCTCATCTATCATCTTCTACTCTCTCCCTCCCCTTATCTCTCTCTCTCCCTTTCTCTCTCCCTTTATCTCTTCTCTCTCTCTTCTACGAACTCTCTCCCTTATTTCTACACCACCCATATCTCTCTCTCTCTCTCTTTCTCTATCTCTTTCTCTCTCTCTTTCTCTTTCTCTCTATCTCTCTCTTTCTCTCTCTATCTCGTTCCTGATCAATGTGTCCATCACAGTTCAGAGCTAGGACAATGTTACCGTAATATAAATTTTAACAAAACCCGAAAATTATTGGGTAAATGATCTCTATAGCGTAGAAGGTCAAACAAAAGATACATTTTGGCGCGTGTGCGGTATATATTTCAATTCCATTCATTACGATTTGAAAAGGCTTTTATACTTGATATTTGATATTTGCAAACTTAAGCTTCTTTATTCCACTGACTTTCTTTTCTGTACCATAAGCATTTCAATGGCATGTATCTATACAACTGTCAAGCCATAGAATTATCCTCGAATGGGTAATTGCCTTTCCTTTTTGAAGGCAAGTATAAATAAAAGAGATTCTCCCTTGGATGTTTAATCATATTCCCACTGATCATGCCAAGTACGAATCCACAACAATGATTTGTATAATTTTCCAATGACGTAGTCATAATATGCTGTCAAGTAGCGGTTCTAGAGGGTGCTTGGGGAACTCACTCTCCCCCCTAACAAAAAATAATAATCTAAGCGAGGACCATGTAGTAAATGACTGCAACATCCCCAAGAACCGCGTCCGATGGTATCACAGTGCAGTCCCCAAATAATCGCCTTTTGAAGGCCAAGAAGAAAAGTATGAACCGTGCACACGAAAATCAGTTATACCCCAGCTCGTTTTGGAAGAGTTTCACCTCCCTGCCGCCAGTATCGACCACTGGTACGCCACATTTACTCTGCTGTCGTTTAGCAGCCATGACTGCAAGCCTAGGTTTATATCGGAGTTGTGTTTTTCACGTTCTTATATATTGGACATCAAAGGGAGGATTTTTTTTGGTATTAAAGAGCTCGTTGATAAAACAGAACAAAGTTTAAACTTCTCGCCAATTGATCCCTTATGAGGATAGTATAATTTTAGGATATTTCAAAAACACTCAGTTTCTTCGATTATGAGGGCTGGTGTTTGGGTAGAAGTAATTGATCGCATCTTTCTCCTTGTCGCTGGTATTCCCGGCAATCTCTGCATTATCATGGTGTACAGGAAGCGCCAGACTGGAGGGATTACCCGTCTGTTCATAATCGCCATGGCGGTCGTAGACTTGGCCATTTGCTCGTTGAGTCCTGCCATGATCTATCACAAGCTCTCGCAAGGCCGATATACCAGTATTATCTTCTGCAAGCTTTTCGTCTTTGGTTACATCTCGTTGTGGAATCTGTCTATTCTGATTATGGTGGTGATCGGAATCGACCGCTACATCAAGGTTTGCCGTTCCACAAGACCAAAGACCAATCATCGGCGAGCGAAAATCACCATTGCTTTCTGCACCTTGTTTTCTTTTGCCACGAACATTTCTTTTCTTTTTTTCCTTTCTTTACAACAACTGGACACCGGTGAGGTGGTTTGTTCGCAGAACTCTGACGGTCAGTTTCAAGGGATTATCACAGGTGTGGTGTATTTAGTGTCATTCGTTACTGCGTTCGCCACATATGGGATGATCTACAGAAGCGTGAGGATTCACACGAGGGATCGGGCCAACTTGTTTGCCTCTCGCAGACCAGAGCCGGAGTGTCCTATGGTGTTAGTCCGTGCGTCTCATGTGGCTCCATCTGCTAATGACATGGCTGAGGACGACACCAACCATAGAACATCTAGGTACGGAGCTTCAACAGCAGTACCATCTGTATCCGGGTACGTATATTCAGCTAATCGCCAACGTGCATTAGACCAAGGACCAATAGGCCCAGTGGTGAATGTACACAGACTAGCATGGTTGGACACCACTACCAGTAATGTGCCAAACAACAGCGCCCTCTTGCACACTTCTCACTTGTCTAACGATGGTATGGTGGCTGAACCAGTGGCATCTGGCATTGTTTCATACAAGAAGACGCCACTTGATAAGACGACAAAGATGATGTTAGCAGTGACAGTTATTTACTTTCTCACTTGGCTCCCAGAGGCTCTGGCAAGTATGTTTCTTCGAGAAGTGATATTGAGTGCAATGGATAAACACATTGTTGCGGATATACTCGTCTCTTTTCTTCGGGACTTGTTGTCCATTAACCACGTCATCAACCCAGTTGTTTATGGTCTCTTAAACAAACAATTTCGACAGGACCTTTTTAAACTGTTCAAATTCTAATCTAATTTAAGTTTATCTTTGTCTTGTGGATAAGTCATCGGACTATGAAGCATGTCGCACTGGGTTCAAATCCCTGTCATGGCACTGAGGTCCTTTGGCAACACAGTAATTTACATTTGCCACTCTCAATCCAGGTGGAGAAAATGGGTACTCAGTAGAAAGTTTTGCTTCTATGAATGCTAGAGCGCCATAATGGCAGCCATACGAAAACAGTGAAACGTCAGACATGAGCGCTATACAAGAACCCACTATTATTGTTATTATTATTATTATCATCATCATCTTCATTTTTCTTTATCATTATTCTATCTTTATTTCCCGGATTAGACATAATATAGAGACATGAGACGTGTGTATATATTTATTTGTTTTAATAAATGTAAGGGTCGACGGACATGCGAAATTGATCATTAACCAGAAAAAAAGCGATTACTTCATTTACTTTTTGTATTATTTCTTTCTTTCATTCATTTACGTGTCCATTTAGGTGAATCTAGCACTCCAATGCAATATAGTAGACAATATTTGTTAAACCAGTGCTCCTATATATTTCCATCAAGTTAGGTCAATTTTTAAATCTTATTTAATTGTTTTTAATCGTGTAGAGTTATCTTCTTTAATTCATTTTCATGCGTTTGTGTGTGCGTTAACATGATACTGTGTTATTTATCAATTTTCAGTGATTGTGCACATTTTTTCATGAGCACAAGTGTATACTTGTGCGTAACCTTTTCGATTAATTTTGCTACAAATTTCCTTTGATGAACATACCTTTGAACACAACTTAGTATTAGCTTTTCATCGATGTTGACAATGAAAGAAAACATTTAGTGTGAGTACGCGCGCGTGTATGTGTTGGTGTGGGTGTGTGTTCCCAAATACATTCCTAATGCACTTATAATTTTAAATGAATAAATATGAATCACCAATATAACTATTTCATGACTTTTTAAAAATCATGAACAAGTATTCGTGTCACTGTGTCTGAGAGGAGGAAGAAATTAGAACCACTTTCACCCTCGTGTCTTTCTCTCCTTCAATTAAGTAGTCCCCCGACAGTTTACGTATAGTGGAGGGGGTTCTGAACATGCAAAGGTGGTGACTCTCCTCTACATGGGTCCTCTATTTTACTTCCTATCCGAGGGACGGATTGTTTTCCACTGTAACCTAGCCTGTTTCAATGCAACAGGGAAGGGGCATATTAACACACAACGCAGGCTTAATTCAGTCACCCGCGGCTGGGTTAGATTCGAACACACGATCATTGGTTCGACAGGCAGACGCTTTTACCGACTCATCCACATTGCCTCTTTAACCATGCGTCTTTCTTTACATCGGATTCTCTTGTCATCCTCAATCTCATATCGATATAGCGAATCAAGGCAGCAGGCCACCCGATCGACTTCTTGGCGTCATAAAAGGTTTTGCGTAACGAAGAGTTTTATTTCAAGCGCGTGGTCCATATTTCGTCATTAATTACGTCGATGTGCGTAAATGTCAAGTTTGTCACTGATGAAATAATATTAGCTTGATGAACAACAAACAGTGGTCTGAAGTCATGTTGCTGTATGTCTAGCCTTTCTATGTTTATACAAAAACATGGTATTGGTGAAATACGGCAAAATAAAGCGATCGACTGCGATGTGACATAAAGAAGTAAAGAAAAACAGAACCACCCCCCTCCCCCGCATGCCCGGCCGGTAGAAAGAGAGACTTAGACACAGGAATTAATAAATCCAATTTTTTTAAACATTCATATAACAATACGAAATGTGAAGGAAAAGTGATAAATTTAACAAAACGAAATGTGTAGCATCCGGAATTAGTGGTCATCAAGACATAATGGCTTGGAATGTAATGCGCTGTATAATAATTATGTTATATTAATATATATATCATGAATGATTCGATATCTGTGACTCAGGCGGGCTGTCAAGAATTCATGCTGATAACATCTTATTTTCACCCTATTATAGCTCATCTTCTTTGAGCTACTGATGCATTGCAAAATTACTTTGATATTAACAATTCTCTTCTTTTCATTGCCTGTAAACGTATGCACACATGCAAGCATCTACACGTGTCAAACTTAGGCTTTGATACTCCATCAACGTCAGGAAGCAATTTGAACTAAGATGAATAATAAACATAATTTGGTATTTGAATGAAATTACAATGTAAAGCAAAATATATATCGATTGACATGGGTTTAACTGTGGTAGGTGAACAAGTGGTACACACCCCACCTCTCCCTACGCACCAAAAACAAAAAGTTTTTGTAAAACTAAAGAAAAGAAGAAAAGAAATTTTGTCACTACACCAAAGTTTCCAGGAATCAGGGCTTTCGATTTTTTTCAATCGCCTTACCTCACCCCCTAATTCAGAAGACACTTGACCCGCCCCTCATTAGCAGGTTGATTAGTGCAACGTATTTATTTCTATGTTATTGCCTAATATGGTAAAGAATTCGTCAACGGACGCTTCATCAAAGATTTTCAGATTTCACATCAAAGATCCTCGAAAAATAAGACCCCGGCAAAGTAATATTGTAATGACAGCTGTTGGTATAAGTATGTGCGAGTCATTTTCATCGTTTCACATCAAACTAAAATAGAACGACCAGATTTAATTGTAAATGATTATGCACCTTTTTGCTGGTTCAGTTTCTGCATCACTTGACCATCGGGTTATTACTATGTACATTGTACAATCTTAATGTTTATTTTATTGTTAGGATACCTTATATTCTATTGCGACTGTGGTAGGTTTCTTGGAGATTGTACTACTTTTTGTGATTTTGTTCCCAAAGTTGTGATTCGATCAAAAGAAGGTATTCGTTTGTTGTAACATCGCTTACTTTTATACTGATCATTACTCAATATTTTACTTAAAGTCCTATAGGTACCACGTCTATATCTTTAATATGCGCGTCGCACACAAGACAGAATTTGTGTTTAACCCTCTTACAATAATTCACATGTCCATCCTTGTGCGACTTATCACTCAATGTACTCAAGTTATACCACGCATGTGTGTACGGGCACTTAAAAGTGTCGACGAGATGACGATATACGTAAAGAACAAACAGACGAGATGTCATTTTTTTGGAACTCGGCAAGTCCAATTGTTTAGGACGAGAAGACGAGATGACGAGTTGTTGTTTTGTATGATCTTTTGATAACTTATCATATATATATATATATATTTATCCAGAATGATCTGAATTACAAATCACAACCTGCCGACTTCCAATATTCCGTCAAGTCGACTGGCTAAGTTCCAACAATCCGTTATGTCGCCTTCTCGTCCTAAACAAGACGATTTGCCAAGTTCCACCAACTCGTCAGCTCGACGTACATACATTGTAAGTAGACTTACCGATCATCTCGTCTTCTCGTCCCCCAAACACGCTTAACAATTCGACTTGCCGAGTTCCAACAATTCGTCATCTAGTTTTAAAATATCGAGATGTCGAGTTCCAATAACTCGTCTTCTTCCCCTTAACAAGTCGACTTGCCGAGTTCCACCAATTTGTCTTCTAGTCTTTAAACTCGTTTCTCGTCTCTTTATCTTAATTCATCTCGTTATCTCGCCAGCACATGTAAGCTTCCGCAATGTATGTTCCCCTGAATGGTCGTACCAAAGACCACCAATATTGGTGACAATTAGTCACCCTGTCTAATTATCAGAAATAAATAAATTAATTGCTTAATCTATACTTAGGCCCATACGATTATAATAACATTACGATGAATCGTTTCTATTGACGTTGGTGGCTGCTACCTGCTGGGTTTTAGTAGTAACGTTACGATTTAACGACACAGTACGTCTCCGTGACGACTCCTTGTTCCGTTGAGAGGTCATCGGACCATACGGACCAGGGTGAGTTTCTTTCTGTCTCGCACCGACGCTGGCGTGATAGCGTGCAAGGATGGCGAGTTTGTTGAGGACAATTTCGACAGCCAAGCAGATCTGATCAAGATGGTGTCTCGGGACGCCTCGGTGAACGGGAAGGTAGATGATGTGGTCCATGATGAACGATGCCGTGGTCGGTCGACATCGAGTCTCGTCGATGCCGACTAGGGCCGTTGTCGCATGCGTATCGGTGGAACTTGGGGAGGTGACGAGCTCGATCTGAGCGAGGCTTCTCGCAGCACCAATACCTAGCCCATTGAGGCGCTGATACACTTCGTCGGGATCATCCTATGAAAACGATGGTAAAAAACAAATTGATATCAGTGACTTATACAAAATTAGCAGTTTAACAAGAAGCAAAAGAATGATACAAGTTATGTACCAACCGGAGTGTTGGCTCAGTCAGTAGAGCGTCCGCCTCACAACCGGGAGGTCGTGGGTTCGAACCCCGGCCGCGTCATACCAAAAGACGTAAAAAGATGGGAGTTGTTGCTACCTTGTTTGGCGTTCAACAATAAGGGATAGAGCAACGTCGATCTGGCGCTGCACAGTGGCTGCCGGGCTCACGATCAATTGGGGAAAAAGAATTTCCGTTTCGGTTTAATAAAATTTTGAAGTGGACTATTATATTATTATTATTATTATTATTAATGCTTAATGGAAAGAAGCTTCTTATTATTGGCCTCATGGCAATGGTTGGATCATATTTATTGATTATTTTTTAGCTGATCTGTACAAAGTTCAGTTTGTAGGCCTACATGTTGGAAACTAATGCTGGAACTTTATAGAAGAAAAAAAGCGAGAAAGAAAAGTTGTCATGGAGGAATAAAAACAAGAAACAATTGAGGTATGTCTTATAATTACTATCAGGAATGATGTTATCATTAGCCAACAAGAAAACTAGAAACGAATATCATAAGAAAAGAAGTAGAACTCACGACGAGGATTGGAAAGAGCCAGTATCCGCGGATCAGAGCATCGGTGCCAATCTGGCCTGCCACCTGCGGGAGCCTATCCAATACGTAGTCCCCGACATCACTACATCTCTCTAGACCCCTTTTGTCAAAGTGTTTCAATCTGATGATAAATTCCAAGAAGGAAGTCACATTGCCAATTACTCAAGATGATTTGTACGGTTATAGATGTTGCATGTGTGACGTATGACTATACACAGTCACAATCACTATCCACATTTTACTGTGGGCCAAAATAACATGATGTCGCTATTGTCCCAGCGCTATCGACAGAAGGTGCTCATACACCAAATGTGCCATGTGCTGTGGCAATAGGATTATTTTACAATAAATATTTGAGATAAAGTGTTAAGCAGTGAATTTTATCAATAGTTTGTCTCAATATCTTACAAATCACGTTATAAGCTACTACTGAGAGAGATATATAAGAACTTTGGTTATCATGCTAATATGGAATTCATGTTCAATCAACTTATGATAATTTTTCCATCATTCGCATCATTTAAGAGAAATTTAAAAAAGTCATTTGTTTTCTTTGTAATCGTTATTAATTTTGTTAGAGTGTAATGCACTTGGAGAGTACATAACTATTCTGTTTTTTATTTTTGAAATGTAAAGCGCCTTGAGCATGCTCATGTAAAGGCGCTATATAAATATTAATATGTATGTATGTATGTATTGCTACAACTCTCATAGAGCTCTTGCCTCCCTATATCGGCCGGGGTCGCGAAATGGTGACAAGTAGGATATTTAGCGGGAACAAAAAGTTGATCATGACTGTGTATTTCCTTGCGTCACACTATTTAAATTGATTCAAATTAAACATGACATGTAAATTTACTGTAAATTGAAGTGAATCGAGCCTAAAATATGAAAATATACATATATCAGAAAGGAACTGTTAAGAATATGTAAATTCACCTTCGATGCAGCATGAATGTCATTGTCGTCGAAGGTCTCTCACGGAGCTGACGCACTAGACCAGCCGCAGGGGGCGTTGTTAGATACGCATTGATGACCTCCTTGAGATTGATACGAACAAGCTTGGCCAACCCAGAGGATAGATTCAATAAGAAAGGGCACTGTAGAGCCTTTGCAGTTAAAGTGCATTTGAGAGCCTTGCTGATATACTCCATTTCAGAGCCTTGAGGATATGTTTTCTGGAGTTCGTCCATTTTCTCCCGGAGATACTTGTCTTTGATCCTGGTGATAGATCCACCGAATGCAGTGCATGGGTAGATGACACCAAAGTTGAAGAATACAAGATCCGATTCTGGGTTTATGGAATGCGCTGGCGGCAAGCACGCCAAAGAGCAGTCTTCAAGGACGTGAACTCCATGCTCGTGTGCGATTTCCGTGACCGCTGACAGGTCGCACACCCGTCCGAACAGATGCGACACCACGATGGCCACGGTGCTTTCATTGAAAAGAAGCCTCAGGGTTTCCAGTTCCGGTGAGAGCTGCTCCCGGGTGACATCCAAAGGAATCACCTGCAGTCCGTGGTGAAGCAGTACCTGGATGGTGTCGCGCGTGTTGATTGCAGTGACGATGACCTCTGACCCCGGTGGGTACTTCTGGACCCGGAAGAACAAGTCCAGACTAGTATTGACTGATGCGCTGATCAGGGTTGGATGGTGGTGGCTTTGAGATGTGGTCGACTGACACAAAGCTTGTATCTCATTGAGAAGCGTACTCTGCTCGAGATCCATCTTGCGGCGCCTCACCCGTACTCTGCAGTACCATGTTATCAATGATATTGCGTGGCGCAATGTGGTATCTAGTGAATTGAAAGGAGACTCAGCAGTAGATTAAATCGATGCAATATGTTATGTTTTCCACATTGCTTCCCCTCCCCAACCTCCCTAAAGCTTCGTTCAGTTGTGGCGCGGAAAACCGCTGCGGTTTTGTAAACATGTAAATATATGGCAATTGCGTGTAACAAAGCACTTGCGCGTGTTCACTTTATAATTATGTCTTGTACGATACCGAGATGTGAGGCTTATTACATTTTTACGCCGTTACAAAAAAAAAAAAAAAAAAAAAAAAAAAAAAAAAAAAAAAAAAAAAAAAAAAACACGCAACAGTTTTGTTGCGTCGCAATCTGAACGAGACTTTAAAAATAATCGTATATTCTAAATTTTGCAAGCATTACACTAAGCACAAAGACGGACATCAACTTGAGATTACTAAGATTTGAATATGGCGTGCTGATGTTGATACATTACCATCTTAACATTTTTTTCATTAAAGTCAATCAATGTACACTTTAATTTCATCCCAATTATCCTTCATCTTGCAAATGTCAAAGTGAATTGTCATTCAAGTTGGTAAATGGTCAATGACGGTCCGCTGCAGAATGTAATGGTGAAATTCGTCTTTGTGCAATCAATTTCTATATACATGTATATGCATTCAAATTCGTCTGATATACAAATATTGAGCTAAGGTTACGGCAAACCCCTTTTTCAGAACGTATGTAGGCCTACTCCTAATTGTTGAGTAAGATACATGAACAAACAAATGCGATCCTTTACTTTGCAGGTGTACTTACAATTTCCTTTCATGAATCTTTTATCAATTTTCAATTAGAGAAATCAAATGAAATTTTCATCGGACAAGGGAATTGTAGACGAAAGTTAATTGTCCATACGCCATTATTTCCTCTCATGAAATCGATATATCTCGTTTGTGTGAATTCCCTAAAGAGGGTGTCCTATTACTATAGTATCCACACTATTCATTCGTATTGTTGTTCATTCATATTTTTGAACGCAAGACTTGGAATCAATATCATCAAAGCTGGAACAATCACTGAATAGCCAAAAAGAAGAATGATAAATTGTAATGTTCAGCCTACGCCGCTACACCACTAAAAGAAGTATTCATCCATATTTACGAAGCAAGATCCATGTAGAAGGACGAAGTCGAATAGCGCTTTGACGAAATTGATTGCAAAAAGACGATATTGCCTTTTTTTAAAAAGACGATATTGCTTGCCCAAAATACGATATTGATTGCAAAAAGACACTATTGATTCGTGCAATGGAACGCTGGCAGTCGGGAATGACTAACTTTATTTGACTTTGATGAAATTTGATGCCAAGTGATGACATTTATTGGACAAAGTTTGAAAATTAATAACCAAAGAAAAAAATTATGTGCAAGAAGTTTTTCGACGAAATTTAGTAAAAAAAAAGTGTCTAAATTGACGGGAAATCATGTACAACTTGGAAACCTAAGACAAAAAACTGAATCTCAAAAGACCTTACTCATTGTACGCCTATATCCATCACGTCATCATGTTATCGCATCTTTGAGTATTTATGTGGCATGTTGGCAATTTAGGCTCTGCATGACAGCATCTCCTCCCTCAAATGTCCCATTTGCAGGCCCCAAAAATGAAAAATTTAAATTCCACCGGCATTCGAAGATAATATTAATTAGAACTTCCCTCAAAACGAAAGGGCTCGAAAATTTCTTTTTGTGGAAAATGAATAACGACCATTATTAGTAATGTTGTCGAATCGACTTTATTGATTGCAATCCATTTTGTAAATAGTCTGATTTTCAGATTTCAGGTTTT
>BEXV01002089.1:52379-62503 GCA_003118195.1 Hemicentrotus pulcherrimus | reverse complement strand
AAAAAAAAAAAAAAAATGTGCTCACATTTCCATTCAACATTGATTAAATATTGCTTTCAGAGGTTTAGATGGCAATACTTCAACCTAAATCTGTAAAATAGCAGAAATGTGTGCCCAAATGTTCAATATTGAAGTGCATTTGCGATATCTATCCAGGCGGGATCGATATGATAATTTACCAAATATATCAATTAGTAGGCGGTTTCCCGACAAAATTTGTATCATCACGTATTAGTCAAAACATATTCTTTCACATGATTGGTAATAACAGCTTCCATTTCAATTTTGAGAGGGGGCATTTCCAAAACTAGTCTATATACTTTAAACAAAAAAGACAGAAGATTCTAAGAAATGTTTGTCTATCCATTACGGACATAATCGTCCATTCGGAGCCGCAGTGATTATTTCATAATACCTTTCTTTCTTTCTTTGAATCAAATATTTCTTTCGATATTTGTGATGGGAGCATCTCCCCTCCCCCCCCTTGCTTCCCAATAACAAATTCTGATATAAAATTTCCATATGCTTGTGAAGCGTTGTGGAAATCATTCTAATCTACTTCTTTCCTCTTTCTTCTTTCCTGTCACATCATGTTGTATTCTTAGTTTGTGTGGTACAAATGCAATTTCTTAAATTATTCTGTTTGATATACTGTAATTGGTATTTGTTTCCCGCTATTTCTGTTTACCAAATCCTATTTTATCTGGGAAGCTGTCTTTACAAAACCTATTTTTTTAAAACAGTTGTGCCCAATCTAGTTCTGTCATACACTTAACAACCGAATTACCAATATTTTCAGTATATTTAAAAAATTGATTTGTCCCAATTAATACTTCTTCATAATGTGACATATTAAATCGTATGTTTAAAAGTATTCAACAAAGGCCCATGCATATTCAACCAGTCCACCTTCGCTTCTTCAGCTTTGAAAAACGCAAAAAACCTTATGAAATTGCATTTTTGTTACTGATGTTTCTACAAATGTCTTAAACATAGATGGAATCTAAATAAAGTGAATTGAATTGAACACATATAAGCTGTGACAACGATAAAAACACACCGGACACAAAATTTGATTTTTTTTTCTACCCATGTTAGATAATAATGTTTGTCTCTTTTTCATACAACTTTATACAATGCAAATCGCTGGCTATGCTAAGTTGAACATTGCACACTGTTAACATTGAAACTGATTCCTGTGAACAACTCGTTTTCTTCTAAAAGACAAATAAATATAACAAATTTATCCACATAAGATTATTCCTATCAACACAATTTTTTTTTTCTTGATACACCAATGGTCATACAGACTTTTACAAACTACAAGGCATAATAATGCAATGGATATTGGGTGCATACAAAAGACAAGGATCAAATTGAATGAAGCATTACAGATTGTATAAATATCACCTTACACCATGCATTGGGAAAACAATGCATTCAAGGGCATCCAAACTTTGTTATGAGTTTATTTGTATGAAAGCAGGAGAAAAGGCAAACACAGTATGAGGAAAGTTTGAAATAAATTCAGACAAATAATGAGACAGTTATCACTGTTTGAAAATATGGCATCACTAAATCGATGTGCATCTCAAATTGGCAATTTGGTTAGTGGTTGTGGCGTATATGATGTATAGAGATTACAATTTTCAAAAATGTGTAACTTCCTTATTTTATGTCCGGTTTCATTCAAACTTTCACAATTCTGCTGCTTTTATTTTTCTAATGCTTTATTTTAGAGTAATTTGCTATTAAAGTTGGTTTTTCCTTTAATCAAATCAAACAAAATTATAAAAATAGAAGACTCTAAACCACCAGCACTAACTGCAACATACCTTTCACTATCGCTATGAACATGACTGACAAAGAAAGTGGAAAAATATACAGTTCCTCAGGTATCTACACCTTTTTACATAATAGCAGTGAAGGGATGTTCCTTTGTCTACCTGAGGAACTATATATTTTGTCTGCTTTCTTTGTCAGTCATGTTCATTGTGTATATTGCTACATGAATGACACAATTATAATCTACATATATATGGTTATGGCAATTAGTCATATTTACCACTGGTATATCCAATACAAGGTGACTTTTCTTTGATATCTGGAAAACCATTATCCAGACAGGTAGGTATTTAAATGACAATAACAAAATTGTGCAAAAAGGTTCAGATATAAAAAAAATGTGACTAATCTTACTGCTAAAGATTTTTTTTTTTTTTTAGTTCTCTGTGTGTTAATGCATGTGTAGATTTCAAAGGGGTGGATCTCTCTTACTTTTAATATTGTGTAATATTCATAAGTACTTAAAATTCAATAATTGGACAATTTTTTTAGAGTTATGCTAATTACAAACATGTACCTTAAACTCACAAGTAAATACTGAAAAATACAAAAACATATTAGTATTCATGCCCATTGGTGTCTAGTAAATTCAAGGACCTTAACAAAACAAGAAATCTAATATCTCTGCCATAACATGTGAACAACATTGCTGATGATTTTTTTTATTCTTAGATGCTTGAATAAAATGAGCCATGGTATATACAAACTTAAAATTTAGTAGGCAAGCTTTCATACACTCCTGTGGACCCTCTCAACCCAAGTAATTATTCACATGCCAGATCATATGTATAAAACAATATTCCTTACAGCCACACTCAGCACAGTGAAACAATGAAACAATCATAACCACATCACAAAGTTAACAAAACATAATGCTGCAGCATGGACCCTATTAATATGATGTCTACCACAATGTATGGTGTGTGTGTATGTATATATTTACAGAAAGGCTGTGCCCACAGGTAAAGAAAGAAGCATACATTTTAACAATTATTCACTATTTAAAAAAGAGGGTCCTTCAATTAAAGTACTGGAAAGACAAGCATGTATAACACAAACTGTTATGATTTATTGCAACTATCTCAATTAAATTGGTGGAAATGTAAGAGGGCTTTGTTTCACTAATGCAAAAAGTATACCCAAGTTTATATTTATTTATTTTCATATTCTAATGGTTGAGTATGATAAGGGCCCAATGTCTGTGCCCCTAACGTTTCCCTTGAAACTGACAAGAATTTTGAATCATATTCCCCTAATATCTGATCTCATCTTACTATGTACTCAATATTCTAGAGAGAGTAAGTGTTCCGAAAATCTCATTAAAATAAGAGTATTAGAACAATGTCATTTTCAAAAGAAAAGGCAGTGGTGTCATTTGGAAAAAAGTTTTCTTCTTTTTCTTCTTCTCCCTCTCCTTCTTCTTCTTCTTCTTCTCCATTTTCTTCTTCTTCTTCTAATTGCCTCCTCTTCCTTCCTTCCTCTTCTTTTCCACTTCTTCTTTTCCACCAAAAACTAACTTAAATCTTCCTTCTCATCACAATCAGTACCATCATCATCATCATCTACAAAAATAATGGTAAAACAAAACAGTACAATTTTCAAGTAAAATATTAAACAATTCCATTTGGAAAAGAAATGAGGTAAATAGAATGCCATGTCATTGGAATAGAAAGCCTCTTCGAAAATTAGCATGGAGATGTCTGAAATGTTTCTTGAAAGTAGTGATACTTCTAGAATTCTTTAAAATACATCTATTACAAAAAGGATGTGATGCAATGAAGCACTATGGTAGGACACATCAAGACTAATATTTAGAACACTTTCCAATAAAGAAAATAGATTTTAGTGGTCAAAGGGCTTTAAAAACAAGCATTCATGAGAAACATGGATTTTTTAGATGTGGATTGCAGATTGTATTTCAGTACATGATTTCATACAATGAACAATCTATGTGCACCTACATGTACAACAGAAAATATGAAGTTAATCCCATTTAATATGTATACAAATTGCTTCAGTGCAGCAAAAACAAAGGTAAACAAAGGTTTGATACCATTCTATTTATCATGGGCAGATTCAGTCTACCGGATACAAAAAAGTGGGCAGAGCACAATTACTCCAAAACCATAGACAAGCAGAACAAGGGGTGAAAAAAAGAGGTTACCCCGGTATCATAATTTTGAGTTGGATATTTGGTCTTCCATCATAAAGGGGGCACACTTATTTGCGTACATTTTAAATTTGCATGATTGAGTTTTAAAGGGAGGAAGGGGGTATGTTCTTATTCCCTCCCCCCCCCCCTGCCTGCGGTATGTATGGTAAATCATTACACAGCTGTACAATATAATGCACAGCAACATGAAAATGATATGCTGTATGTTGCTAATTTTGGTCGTCTGTATTATCAGCGTTTCATTCTTTTTGAGAATATTTAAGCCTTTCACTTAAAAAACAATAATAATATGTACAATACCCTTTACAGACATTTAATACTGGCCCCCACTACCATGCAGTAATTCACAACATATACATATACAATGATTTAATATGCTACACAGGTTAAAAAATATAAAACTTACCCTTCAAAACATGACATATAAATGCATTCGTGGGACTTAGTCTTTAATCTGGACAGTAAATTGGGAAAGTAAATTGTTAGACAGTGAAATTGAGTGCAGCACCTTTAACCACTATCATTATTATTATTGAATCATCAATGACATCCAAGCTAGAGAAAAATGCGTGATTTCTCTATCAAATGGTAGAGTATATATAATTTGGCAATGTCATTATCAATGAGTTTAAGCATAAAAATAATAATTTATATATTAAAGCTAAAAAAATGTAATGCAACTTAATAGATTTACATAAAATCCAATTTCTCTTGGCTTTTAATTTGTGCTACATTAATCTGATTTGACAGGTCTGAAAAAAAATTAAATTATGAAGAAAGGATTGTTTGTGCATGTTTCTGGGTATCAATCTATGCAGCAAATTATCTCTAATGACACTCTCTACAAAATAAATGTATTTTCTGACAAAAAAAGCTGATATCATCTTCATCATGATGTACAATATTTTTTTTTTCTTCTAAAGTTTATACATAAACTTGAATATAATGTTCAAGATGAGTTCATGTTTGTACATAAATATTTCTTCAATATATGATATATGATGCCAGCATCACTACTTGTGTCTATGCAGATATCTCAGCAAAGATGATATTTATATGGGCTCTTTTTTCCCATTTTGAGTCAAAAGTGTTTAATTTTGTGACACCTGTTACAGTTGTTTTTGTCCACTTGTTAAACAGCATTTCTATTTTGTTAAAATATGGTTTACAACAAATTTCCAAACAAATACCACAAAGTAAACACGCATCATGAATTTAATATTTTTCCAAATATTCTACATTTTGAATACCAAGAACTTCTAGATTGCTTAAAGGGGGTGTAGCATGGCAAATACTGGTTATCGCCCTCTACAACTTCTTTTGGACAACTGCACCCAAACGAATGTACCTGATTAACGGTCAGTGCGCGCTAGCGTTTGCGAAACAGACCGATGTTCTCCTCACGCCTCGGTTTTGCATAAGTTGCACGCACGGGTATACTGCTGTCGCGTCGTCTGTAGTTGTATTACACCTGATTGGCCCTGAGTCTGGTCACCAGAAAGACAGTCTCGTCATGCAACACCTCCTTTAAGATAAACTTTGCAGCACACTTGCAGTGTTATCTAAACATGTAGTACCTTTTTTCTCTATTTTCAGCGATTATGAGACAGCATTCTGTCCACTCTGCTCCAATAATTCATTAAGTAACACAAAAAATAGTTCTATTTTACCTGAATTTTAGTCAACATATCACCTCTACCTTTCAATGGAAAAGGTCTAATTAGTCTACATCTATATAAAATTGTGCAAACAATAAATATCATTTTATCAATACATATACATGTACATGTACTCTGCTTGTTATTTTTACAGTAAGTAAACCTTGAATATTTCCAAAAGGATAAAATCTAATTATAAACATGAACAGCTCCACCGTCATCACACATATTCCAATTTTACAATGAAAACTAAATAATCATGATTCAATAATTTTGAAACATCTCGGGACAACTTTCAGTCTTACGTAATGGTCCATCAGGTTCATAGATACCATTAAAAGAGGAGTCCTTTGTGTGAAATGGATTTAACATCACCAGGGGGCTGTTTCACAAAGATCCTAAGTCCAACTTACAGTTAAGTTCGACTTAAATATTATGGAGAGCCATTTGTAGCCTTAAAATGAAATCTATTCAAAGGCAAAAATTCAAGTAATTTAGTCTTTTCATAAATTCCATATCAAGAACATGAAATCTCCCATGATAATAGAAAATATGAATGATTTGAATCAATATTTTATGCCTTCTAAACAAAAATTACAAAATATTTTCAAGGATGCTAATGGCTTCCCATAATTTTTAAGTCCAACTTAGAGATAAGTTCAACTTAGGATCTTTGTGAAACACCCCCCAGGAGTTAAACAGATATCACAATGGAAACAGAACTACCATGTGACTGTGTTGAGTTGAATAGTATACAAATATACACAATTAAACACAAGGATCTAGCTTAAAAAACTGCTATAGACTAGGGCGCCCTCTCTTGTCTGGTTATGAAGAGACTGGGATTCAAGCTTCTATGGCTCCACTTTTGATGAGGCTGTCTCTTAACTGGTTGAAGATGTAGAGTTGGTGCTCTGGGGCAAGGTGGAGTATCTGTTGCGTAATCTTCGTCGGGTTGGCAGTTCTGGAAGGACAACAGAAGGGAGGAGAGATGGAATAATAAAAATAATAATGTAATATCGGATATTTTGTATAGCCCTTGGTGCTCAAGGTGCCCTAATACTACCCCATCTCTGCTGCATGTAAATAAATCTCCGATCCAGTCTTGAGATTTGTCAATACTTTGGTTGCTTACTTAACCTCTCCGCACAGTTCGGTTGCTTGTTTGCCACACATGCACATTTGAACAAAACAATAAGCAAAGATTGATGGAAGAATATGCTTTGTAGAACACAATGGCCCTAAATTCCCAAAGGAGGTTTGTCAACAAACCTAGGTTTAAGTGCATCATATGACGCGTTTCGACGCGTTTCGACGCGTTTTTACAAAGCTTAGTTTGTAAAAAACAAAAAGAAGGTGGTCGAAACAAAAGGAGGTTAGTCAACAAACATCCTTTGTGAATTTGGGCCAACGGCTTTGCAAAATTATCAATTTTTTAAGCCTCTATAATGTGTGTGTGTAATTTGGTTTTTACAGACGTGTATCAATCAGATATGATTCTTTATGTCTGGGGACCGACCTTTAACGTTACCATCCGAAAAACGTGACTCAGTTTCGAACCTGCGTCCTCGGCTGAATCTGTTTGTAACTTCTACAACCCCCATGGTGACCCTTTTAATGCTGGTATAGTTTAATCTTGCACTTAAGACAATACAAATCTTGAAGCCTTTACTATATCTGTCCCATGATAAATACAATGAGGCACAGAGAGATTATTTGTGTGGCATATAAAAAGTTAAAGAGAAGGTTGAGTTCTGGGAAGAGTTGAAAGATAATTTGTGAGCGTTTTCATTCTTATTATGCAAGTGTGGAGGAACATCAGATAAAAAATGTTCTCTGTAAAGCATGGCTCTTCAAATGCCTTAATATTCTAAATATGGCATGTAAGATCAAAGACTAAGACACAATGCTATCGCAGATTTCATGACACATTTTTGTGTTGTCCCATATACATCTTTCTGTGTACAGTGCTTGTCACTTTACCAAGACTGGGCCAAATTTCTTATTATTTCGATGATTCCAGAACCTTGCAGTACACACCAAAACTTATATGCTAGATGATCAACCTTTTCTGATTGATTCCACACCGTTTAGTTTCACAATGCAATCGCATAACCAAAATTCAACTTTATCTTTAACAGCTTGTAAAGTGAGAGGGCTATTACTTACTTGAGGAAAGTCTGGATGTAGACATAGAGGAATGAAGCCATTAAGAACTGGCAGTCGAACCGATCCATGATGCCTCCATGGCCGGGGAAAACATCTCCAAAATCCTGCAAAGGTGAAATAAAACCAACAAATTGGATGACTTGAAGCCCTGGTCACATGAGCTATTTGCCCTAAATAACATCTTTTTCTTCTCGCAAAATACAGTCTACCATACAGGATCTTAATAAACTATCAAGCGGGTCTGGGGGGTGTTTTCACAAAGACTAAGATCTACTTTAAGTTGGACTTAACTATGGCAGGCTCTTCATGGCACTGTTTGCTCTCACCATTAACCTTTTGTCTCTTAAATGAATCAGGTAACTTTGTCTCAGATTCTAAAACAAAATCCTGGATTTAGCTCATGCCACAATGATAATTATAAACCTTTAAGGCAGTCAGGAACCCCAAGACTTTTACAAGCTGATCTCCCATTTAGTTATCAAGGTATTTATGATTNTATTTTGTAAATAGTCTGATTTTCAGATTTCAGGTTTTCAGAACAGTTTAACTCTGGTGATTACAAGAAGTGAGTTATTGATGTAAACAAATGCTCATGTACCCTATACAGCTCATTTTATGTCTTTGTTACCGAAGGAAAAAAGAAGCCAATCAGTCACTCATGCAGTAGTGTCTGACAATGAAGTCTAGCAAAACGGGTTTCCTTGCATAATTTGAATACTAGGACACTGTTAACGTTTAACTTTCATACATGACATACTCATATTTCCTGAAAAGTTCTACAGAACTTGATGTTGGCTGCAAAAGGGACATGGTACCTTTAAAATCATAAAAGTATCATATTCATATTGATTTTCAAATGGTATCATATCGCATTCTCATTAATTCCTAAACAATACGATACTTTCTGGAAGTCAATAGTCTATTAGTATGCATAACATTATTTTGTTTAAATATACCGAATATCGTTATGTTTTCTCTTCGACGTCACCGTTTGCCCTAGCAGCAATAATATGCAAATAGTGTTATTTACAATTCATAACTGTGTTTTTATCATGATGTTGTTATTGAGAGTAAAGTTTAATTCCCTGCATTATTCGTCTTTGTACATTATTTATCGGTGTACCAGTAGAAAGGAGAAAATCCGGGGGCATTAATGTCATTTGGCAAGACATTAATCTACATTTGCCACTCTCCACTTAGTCGTTAAAGTGGAACTGGTATAGGAAGGAATTCCATGAAAGCTGTGAGCACCAGAAACGGTAGCCTTATTTTTTTATTTATTAATCTATTAATGTATTAATTGATTTATTTATTGATTAATCTATGTATTTGATAATACTATTCATTTATTTATTTCTGACATTCATACAGGGTAGCACATTTTCACCAATCGTGGTAATCTTCCATGAGGCCCTGTTTGGTAACTACAAAATGCTATTACAATCATGAATATAAACTCATAACAGTAACAAAACGAAACACAGAAGAAAGTAGTACATGACTTCTTTTGTATACAGATGATTCGGCATCCTCGATGTGGAGGTTTTTCAACAAAATAGTGTTGCATATTTGCAAAATTGTATTACAATTATTGCGGGTAGTCTGTTTTTAGATCAGAATCTTTTTTTAAAAAGCAGAGTGGGGGTAATATTGAAGCGCTTGAGCACCTTGCGTGGCGGATATTATGTACGCTATAAAGATATCCAATATTATAAGAAGACATACTACTACTATACTACTGTTACAACAACAACAACAACAACAACAACAAGTGCTACTGTTATCACTATTACTTCAACTAATAATTGGATTTAAAATACGCCTTTTCCAGAGGATACTCGGCGCTCTCCCTCAATTTATCAAGTATGTTACAAAAATTGTAGAGGTATGTTTTCAAATATATCAATTATTGATATATTTGAAAACACTATTATAGTTCATGAAATAACATTCCAACTTTAGTGTATACTAATTTAGGATCAAGCGTTATTTAGCACCAGATACTATTCATGCAATTTGATGGTATGGTATTAGATTGCAGGTCAACAATGCACATGCAACGCCCTTACCGATATACAGGCAGTCATAAGGCACAGGGTTGACATCGCGTTTTCTACCATCCCGACGATGACAACAGACGCAGTACACGACGAAAATGACGACGAACACTACGAGGCCCGAGGTCGACAGCACGTACTTGACCATGTCGTCGAGGATTTGTGTCGCCACGTCGGGCAGACGTTGTAAATTGATGGAAGCATCCGAATCCATGATGGTGT
>BEXV01002089.1:12896-25176 GCA_003118195.1 Hemicentrotus pulcherrimus | reverse complement strand
AAACGAAACCAAAGAAGATTATACAATCAAACAAGCAAAAGAACTTTGGTTTAGAGAACAGACTGATGACGTCGGGTTTGATTTTTAAAAACTTGCAAAGATGATGATAATTGAATAGAAATCGGTAATTTATTAAACTGTGAACATGCAAAGTAAGAAAAAGAGCGTTTTTTTAAAATCAGTTCGTGGTTTGGGTATGAATAATGGGCAGTTCAGGGCATATCTTGTAGGGTACTGTGTTAGACGTTTGGATACAAATGTATTTAAGTACAAAGGAGCAAGATTGTTTAGAATTTTGTAAACGTTTACATAACATTGGTACTTTACTCTTTCTTCAACATTCTGCCATTTAAGTTTATCCATCAAAGTGACACTTGGCGTAAAGAAATCAGCATTTAAAACTAATCTTGCATATTTATTTTGACTTCTTTGTAATTTTGTCATATATTCTTTTGTACACGTACCCCATACACAACAACAATAGTCTACATGGGGTAAAACGAGTGAAAAGTACAGCTGAATCATGTTTCGCCTCGTCAGACAAGCTTTGATTCTCATGGTCATAGAATAAGTTATGAAAATCATATCATCAATTAATTTCATGTAAAACATGTTTTTGTTTCATTTTAAAATACATGAGCTGTTTAGGTATATGCTTTTCCAAGTAATACAAATTCTAAAACGGATTACACCGAATCATCGCGCGGGTAGGCTGGTCACGTTACTAGACCTTATGTGAAACGAAAACGGAAGATCATGCGACCTTTAGTAGATTTGCCGTATAGGGTTTTTTCACGAACTTAGTATCGGGTATATTGGACCAGATCAAAGAGTTTAAGGGGCATGTTTTCACACAAAAATCGGGGTAACGTGATCTCCCGACGCGACGACCCGATGATTCGAACTAAGCCCTTTAAACAAAATGGGGAAGTCTACCCTGATATTAAGTCTGTTTTAAGAGAAGCAGAAAAATGGAAAAAAAAAAAACAGATGAATGAAGATTTGAGCGAAATCCGATAAAATTAAGAAAGTTATGAATTATAATAATTATAGTTGCGATATATCAAACACAGCGATATATCAAACTCAACTCTGAGACATATCTCTCCGAGCTCCTCTTCAATTTGCTATGTACAGACAATCTTGTAAACTGTAATTTGCTAAGTTATTTATGACTGAACAGATTTGTTTCATTTAGGGGAATATAAGGGGGAAAATACATTTTTAAAGTTGTTTAATACAGGGCAAATTGGAGGGGATCTCGCGAGGTAGTATGTCACATAGTTGCCAATTTTAGATTGATCACACCTTCAACTTCCACAACTTCTTTTTTTTTTTCTCTCAAACTTTCGCTAACCAGTTTCTCTCATTTTCAGCTTTTATTAAGACCAACTAAATTTCAGGGTGCATGGACGTTTATTGCTATATTGATAATTGATGATGTACTGATATATGGTTTTCTACTCGAATGAACATTAACTAAATTGCAAACTTTGAATAAACGATCAGCGCCCAAATCAGAATTATTTTCAAGAAACCCATACAATTGAACCTTGAACACTAAATTGGTGCGGCTCATTAAGATCAAAATGCATGGTACAATCACATTATTTTATTTCGATTGCATTCCAAGGCTAAGAGCGATCGAACGGCGAGCTATAATTTGTACACATTCCAACATTTTGTTAATGGTGCCCTCGTTGCTTTTCACTCCACAAAATTGCATCCAGTATTTGATAATATGAACATATCATAATTACATTTTTGAAAGCTCTGTGCAAAGTCATTCAAAACATGTAGTGCCTCAAAACTTTTCACCACATCACTGCATCATGTGCAATGTCAGATTTTGATTTCGCCCTCAAAGTAATTGATATCGACTTTATTTTAATTTCCGGCCGGTTTCAAGTACAATGTCATAAATGTCTTTAACGTAGGCAGGGTGGGGGTGGGGGAGCAGTGTCCCCACTTTTTTCAAGTCTCCCAAAAGTGCCCATATTGACCTCAGATAATTGCCCCTTTTTCTTTCTTATACTTATTCGCCCGTTCCACATTTTGTTTATAAGTGCCCCTTACCACCTCTGATAAGTGCTCCCTTTACCTCTGCTCACCCTTACCCATCAGGATTGCTTTTCTTCCCCACTTTACAAGATGTAATTTTCGTATAGCTGTATAGCGATCTCACAAATGGTAAAATATTTGCTTCGCTCGATTGAAAATCAATCTTATGACCAGCCGCCCATCTGCGAAGTATGATGATTTTAAGCAGTATTTTGGACCATGAAAGAGAGAAAAAAATATTGAAATCATCCTGATGATGTATTTACCGCAATGTAGGGGTATATACAAATGTATTAAAAAAAATGTTTATTTTCGCTTTGAGGTTTTCGTTTATAGGTGCCCCCATTTTCCCTAAGAGTGCCCCCCCCCGCTTTTGGAGATGCTCCGCAGCCCCTGTCTTAAACATATGCTTTAAATTGAACCGGCATTTAGATGATCACATATCTCAATATTTGAATCGTTTTTAGTGTATTGGCAGTAACTGTATAGGATGGTTTCTATGGTTACAACCATTTCAATTATTGACTCTCGGTCTAGTGTTATTTACATTGAAATGAACTTTAAGATGAAAATTGCAATCGACAATTTGGAGCGGAGCTACTCTATCTCTTGAAACATCTTACTTAAAACGACACTGCGAAGATAATGTGAATCATTTACACGCAGATGTTGATTTCAGATCGACTAAAATGGCGGGAACGGCAAACGATACGTTGTCAATGCGGGATGATTCCGAGACGATGTCGATTGATCTCGCTATCGCTACTGCTTCTCAAATCATCTTCGGCGTGCTAGGCGTGTTGGGCAACGCCCTCTGCTTTGCCGTGCTTCGACGTCAGTCAAGGGAGAACAACACCAATTGGCTCATCGTCACCCAGTCCGTCATCGACTTCGTCACCTCTATCATCCTCATCGTCCATACCATCCAGGCGACTTGGTATCCTTTCTCACCGAGCCGTAAAGGACTTGGCGCAGAGCTTTTCTGTCTAGTCTGGAACTCCAGGGTGGCTATCTTCAGCGGTTTTGCAATCTCGACGTTCAATCTCACGATCATCTCCATTGAGCGTTACATCGCCGTTGTACACCCCGTACTCTACATGACGCGGTTGAAACGGAGAACGCTGTATCTCATCGCGGTAGTCGCCTGGCTAATTGCGCCGACAATACAAATCATCTTCGCCGTGGCATTTTTTGACTACGACGAAAAATCAAGCTGTGACTGCATCGTCGTACAGACAAGCCCTGCTTTCAATATTTTCTCAGGTGTTGCCGCCTTCGTCTTTGAGTTCTTAATCCCTGTGATCGTAACAGGATTTTCTTTCGTATGCATCACGGCAAAGCTCCGCACGTTGAGGCGCGTCAGACCCGGACCAGTCTCCAATTCGGTAGGGCATCCAACATGTTCAAGCACTACCGGAGGGTTACCCATGCAAGAGGCAGCAGGTTCTCAAAGACTTGTGCCCAGAGGTCCACAGTCATCTGCGCCTCCTGATAACAACCAAAACGTCGAGGATCCACGGCCAATCGCGAAGTCCTCTGCAGAAGAAGGGAGAGACCTTCGACGACGCAACATCACCATCACCCTCCTGATCGTCTACGTAACATACCTGGTTTGTTGGACACCCAACCAGGTGACGTTCTTCGTCTACAACGTTTTCGGGGTACCGCGCAATTACCTAGGTAGTAGTCTGCACCTCTACACCACTATTTTGGCAACCTTCAATATCTGCGTGAACCCGTTTGTCTACGCGTTCAGGTACAAAGCATTTAAACAAGGACTCAAGGAGACCTTTTCAAAATGCATAATATGTATCAAATGAACTGATTGAAATATAGCGAGGTAATAGTGTCTGAGACACTGATTCGACTTTGAGTTCACGAAAATGAACATAATACTGTCGCTAACATTTGCTTACAGTCGCTTAATAGTCGCCAACTGCCTTTCGCAAACAATTTCGTAGATATTCGCTAAAATGTTGCTAATTGTCGCTAAACATCACTGAAAGTCGCTGATTTTCGCCAACATTCGTCAGAAAAGTTGGCGAATCCGAATTCGCAACGTTCGCAAGCATTGACCGCTCAATGAGGGCCTTTAGGGATATTCTGTGCCAGAGCATCCTGAGTCCGCCTCATGACATTGGACGACTTTCGTCATTTGCCCTGTTTGCCGAAATGTCTCCAAGTAACACATTCTCGACTAGGTCCAAAGCTTTGACAACAGAGGCTTTCAAAAAGTATAACCAATGGCTACATCGAAATGAGTTCTCAGATCCGTTATATTTTAAGATTTGCCTGCGATAGAACAGGTGATATGGTTTAGCGGACACTTCGCTGGACTCTAGATCCTTTGGTACGCGATTCGAGCCACATCCGAGGTACTATAACGTCGTGTGCCCCCAGGGGTCTCGGTTAAATATGAATACTGTGAGCATTCGTGACTAAGAAAACGCGTAAGGGGTATTTTTAAAATAAATTGGACGCAGTCTTGTGCGTTGCCTCGTTAAGGGGTTCAAAACATCCATTTTCAAGTAAAAGGATATTTTTCCCCCTCAAAATCCTGCTGTACGCGTCAAGGGGTATTTTATAGATCCCGATTAGACTCCGAATTGAAAGCTGGTCGGGAAGCCGGTTGTCTATAACTTTTGGTTACGTCAGCTTGCCAATGTAAAAACACATCAAGACGCTCCTATACCTTGCGTACCAGCATGTGAATTGCTTGTTCACAATCAGGGTTTATGACGACGACGAAATGTAATTTTTTTGTTGTTGAAAGAAAAGACTTACGATGGATGTGCATTAAACCCATTTGGTAGTGTACAGGTTGATTTTATTGCTTCTCTATTGAAATAAATCTTTAAAATTGTGAATTTTACACCAAAAGCGCAAGTTGATTGATTTTACATTGTCAACAACTTAAATGTTAATCCCTATCGCACTTCAAAATGCCCAAGGAGATACGATTTTACAATAATTGTTTAGGTGTACATCTTTGTGAAAAACCCGTTTAGGGTATGAATTGAGGAGGAAAAAAACACGCGATTTCCTCATTTAGGGTGGATTTTGGCTTCAGAAGAAATCCTCGTTTAGGGGGTGTCTGGAAAACCTGTGGTCATTATTTCTACATGACTGAGATCCCTGTGCCTATTTTCAGCCCCTTAGTGTGCCTAACCCAAGTCGCTAGAACTTTTGAAATTGTATACTTTGTCGAAGCTTTGAACATTCTTGGGGATGAATAAGTGCGCCATAATGGATATTGCGATTTAATGGAATTATTCAGAATAATGCAATCATTTATTTGTATGGATTATCGTTGTCAACAGAAATGCTAATGCTAATTTACTTTACATGGTTGTCTGGACAATTTTAATCTATGAATAATTGGCAAATGAATTTATATAACAATCACCATGTGCTATCAATGTATCTGATATGCATCTGACACCAAATATCACCAGGGAGATTTAGTTTATTTTTAAACAGATGGGGGGAGGGGGTGATGTTAATTCCATTATCAATCAGGTGAATAGACGTCCCGTAATCGTAATAATTACTGTGCCGTCTTTCAATGAGAAATTGTCATTTTCAAAATGCAGCCATTTCTATTACTTCTGCAACTTAAAAATTCGGGCAACGTATCAGTTTATCGCATTGCTCATAAGTTGAAGTCTTTTCTACTTTGTTTCTTCTAAACACATGTACCCACTTCCTCCCCCTCTCTCTCTATCTCTCTCTCTCTCTCTTTCTCTCTCTATCTTTCTCTCTCTATTTTCCCTCTATCTCTCTCTTTCTCCACCCCCTCTCTTTCTCCCCCCTCTCTCTCTTGATCTCTTTCGGCTCTCTATCACTCTCTCTTTCACATTTTCCTTTTCTCTTCCTTCTTCCCCCCCCTGTCTTCCGTTCTCTTTCTTTTTCTCTTTCTCTTCTTCCTCTTCTCCTCTTCTCCTTTTCTCCAATCTTTTGTACCCCCCTCCCTCCCCTACTTATAATTAACTCCTTCTTTCTCATTCACTCTCCCAAATCCCTCAGTCTCTTTCTCTTTCTCTCTCCGGCCCCCTCTTCCTATCCAGTTCATTTTTTGTTTTAGCGCAAACACGAGTTTTCATCCAAAAGCCTCGCTGTCAATATATAGGTTCCTCAGCAAGTATTTACGTTTAATGTGAAGATCATCAATAGATTAAAACAAATATATGTTCTGTTAGTTTTTACCTTACCTTTTAAAATTATGAAGATGGAAAGAAATCAAATCAATCAGAAAAAGAGATATTGGCTGAAATTAAAGTAAGAACCACCCACTTAAGTTATTCGATTTCCATTCAGATTTTATTTAAAATGTTGAATTCACCCTCTCCATTAGTGGCAACGTAATTGATTCTACCTTTCGATTCAACGCCCAATATTCTATTTGCATTGAGCGGGTATAGTTCACATAATTATACGTCTAATATTGTGTTTGAATAAAGAAACCTGAGTAGGTCGACCAACTACTCAGTTTTAATATGGAAAAGAATGTATACAAAACTCTTGTAATACTCATTATCATACGAATGGTGGCTTTTGATATAGCGCATGCAAATGCCCGTCACTCCATGACGCCCCTGGCCCTCAAATACTATAGTCCTACACTGGTGGAAGCCAATAATTTTGTACATAACACTTTCATTTTGAAGTATCGTCGTCTTGGTTTGAAAAGCGAAAATGAGCTGAATACAAAATAAATTTAGTCGTACAGTACTGTTGTGGGAATAACATTTTTTTTTTTAAATCACGCATGTAAACGAACTCAATCATTTTCCTTTTAACCAACTTGTTATTTCAGTTTGAATATGGAAAAATGAGCTGTTTAAAAATAACTCACTTACTTGATTAGTTGTTGGAATGAAAAGAATGTTTCATAAGAAATAGTTGGAATGTTTTTCCTATCAAACCCCTTTTTAACGAAATGATTGTGGCAGTATGGGTTACTTTGGTCAAATAGACCTTATACCTTCTCAAAACGTTATTGATCAACCTCTATGAATATTCAGAGTGATCAGTAAGAATATATATTATATTCTCACAATCATTTCATAAAAAGAGGTGAGAAGGAAAAAAAATACATTCGAACTTTATGCGCGACGGTGTAATACTAACCATTGACTTTTAACCACTGCCTATATCTGACTTAGAGAAATGTGAGCTGGATCCAAAAAATACCTTTTAGACATACAGTTTTAAAAAGCAAGCCAATATGGCATCATGATAAAATGACAGTCTTTATCATTTAAATTTAACCATTACCGGTCGCAAATGATAGCGACCCAAGTATTTTCAATTTTCAATGTACTGCATGCAGAAATGTTCTTAATGTATAGACTCTATTAAAATGTTTGCTAGCGTAGCAGAGAATGATACTGAATATCAATTTCATGACTTGTCAACAAATCGACCTGATTTGTTTCATGCATTCAGCGACTAAAAATGCAAACCTGAAGACAAATACAAAGTTCTACTGCGGTATTATACTAAAATGGTACAAAGGGGAAAAAATTCTTGTCATTTTCCTATATTTTGTACACTATATACACGCAATAATGTTTACTTTCATGTTCGCAGACGATTCCATGTATTTGATGTGTATGAAGGAATTTTTGATTTTTGTATTTCCCCTTTTTTGTGTCGCTTTGTTTTTCGCTTATGCAGAGACAGAACATGACTAAAAAAAAATCAATATCATGTTTACAAACGATTCCATGTGTTCGATTTGTCTCAAGCAATTATTTTTCTTCTGTACTTCACTTTGTATTCCGCTATGTATTTGAAGGGACAGAACATGAATAAAATGAGTTTGTAGAAATACCACATTAAAACTGCTGCGTTGATGCAAATTTCATTAAAAGTTAAAATGAAAAAGAACAAACAAATTGCTGATGAATTTCATTTGGAGGTCCGTGTTATCAATATTTATCTTTGTTATTATTAGAATCATCAATACTATTTTCCTTAATGATGATGATGATGATGATGATGATGATGTTTGTTATTATTGTTACCATTATTGTTATTTTCATTAGTATTACTGTTACTACTACTACTACTACTACTACTACTACTCACTACTACTACTTCCTTTACTTTACTACTACTGCTATACTGCCATTTGAAGGTTGACCAACCTTGAATTGACTCGAGGAATTATAACGGCAATGAAGACAGTAAACACAGACGAATAGAAATCGTTATAATATTTGTTATAAATTGATATTGTCAGGATAAGTTTCATACGTTCCTTGCTCGAAACATTGAACTATAATTATTTTGAACCACCCAGGCTAAGCTTCAGGCATAGTAACAAATATGCAGGGTGTGTGTGTGTGTGTTTGGGAGAGGGTGTGTGAGCGGTGGGTCGATGAGTGTCTGTGAGACGCGAAACAGTGAGTGAGAAAAAGAGAAAGAGAGAGAGAGAGAGAGACAGAGACAGAGAGTGAGAAATGGAGAGAAAGAGAGGGAAGAGAAATATAGAAAGGTAGAGGTGGAGATGAGAGAAGGAGGGAGATATAGACGTTGGGGGGGGGGGCGGGGGGAGGGGAGAGAAAAAGAAAGAGTAGATTGAGGAATAAAGGGGGTATAAAGACAGAAACCGAATCAATGAGAAACATGGGCCTACAAAGAACTGAAAGCAGTGGCTGTACGCGGCGTGGTATGAATTGGAATGATATCACCTTCCCTAATAAGATTGTTTAAAAGAGCAACTCGCGATCGCACAAACTAAAGTGTCCCTTTATGGACACTAGCACGAACCAGAGCCATCTATACACAGAGTTTGGCCAACTTTATTTCACTGGGTCACAACATGGCGTATATTCTTTTGTTTTTCGCTTGTCCAACAAAAGCAGCAGTCGCCATAATAGGTGGTGTCACACAGAAAACTGTCTTCCTTCGTTAGAGGACTTTTTATGGGATAATTAATGACAGACAGAAATTAAGAGGATAACTAAAATCCGGATTTGCCTCTGTGTGACACCACCTATTGTGAACAACTCGAACCGGGTCGGCGAAACTCTCCTAATCAATGGCACTGGCACGAACAAAATGAAGAGCGCCATCAACTTATCTACGTCGTTCATTATTATTTTATTTCAGGCCTGCTTATTTCTAGATCTAGAGGCAGACACTTGAGTATTCCTTTAAGTGATCATTAATGATTTTGTTGTTGCTCCTAGAGTGTTCTTTCCAGAGCAGGAATCGTCCTGATCAAGAAAACCATGTTGCGTTTATCAGTGATCGCTGCTTTACCGTTTCTAATCTCTTCATTCCTGCCGTTTTCACCTGCTTACGCCAATGGTAAAGTATATGATCTAATTCTTATAGCTTATCTAGACTTTTGCTTGAAGGTGGGGGTGGGGGCGGGGGTGGGGGAGGGTCAAAGCATCACAACTTACGTTAGTGACAAGTATGTTTTTTAAAAGCTATTCGTTTATTACTGACTTTAAACAAATCTAATCGGAAAGTCGGTCATAATTATTGTTTTAGTCTTAGTCAGAGTGCGAATTCTAACATATTCTAACTTATATTTCGTACACAAAGATGATAACACTCTAATACTTACCACAACGCCACACAATTTACAATAAATGGAAATTTTATGTTATACCATACATCAACACACAATGTGTATGGCATGATCATAAATATCATCATATTCATCATCATCAACAGCATAATCTTCATTCTCATAGTCCTTATTAGCATTGTGTCTAGTAACTTGCCCAATAAAGTCTACCACTACTCCTTTTATCACCATGATCACATGTTATTAAAGTGACTTGGTAACATTGTTGAAGGTTGATTAAAAAAATTGCTTAATTTTTGTAAAATTTTTACTTACTACTGTGCGTCCCAGAAAAAACGAAACCAAAATTTATCGATGTTTTATTGTATAAACTTAATCACAATTATAATTGATATTGATAAATGACACATGTTTGGAAAGCTTTGATCCTCCTCTTTCATTTTGATGCAACTCATATAATGCATATTTCACGCATGAGTGATTAAAATGAATTTGAATAGAGGAAACCAAAAATTCATTTGGCGGACGATGACTGAATTTCAAAAAGAAAATCACATTTCTAGAAAATGTGAGTTTCTGCCCTTTCATATGACACCTTAGTTAGAAAAAAAATGAGCTAGGAATAAAGTAGTGCTTGCATTTCCATAATTTCATTAAACGAATTCGCTTCACCTCCTCCATCCCCGCTCTCACTTTCGAGTCCCTTCAACTTCTCCTCCCCTCTATCTCTCTTCCTCCTTCTCTCTCTCCCCCTCTGTCTTTTCCCTCGACCCCCTCTCTCTCTCTCTGTCTTTTCCCTCGACCCCCTCTCTCTCTCCTTTTCGCTCTGTTGTAGACCCATCTTCGTGCCCCGAACCATGGACTCGCTGGGAAGGCTTCTGCTACCTCCTACAGGAACGCACAACCCCATGGCAAGAAGCTCAGACCAACTGCATCACTAACGGCGGCGGCCTGGTTACCCTCAGCTCCCGGCGGCAGCTCCACTTCTTGAGCCGTCTCGTGGAAGCCCAACCCGTCACCACGCCCAAGGGGACTCTCTGGCTCGGATGCAAGAGGGAGAAAGACCAACTGCTGTGGTACTGCGTGGATGGGAAGCCTCTCTATGACGGTAATCAGCATGATCATGGTAAAAGTGATATCATGGGCGCCACTTTAAAGCAGGGGCGTTGTTCGGAAACGTTTAGGGAACGACATTGCGTTGCCTATAAACTTGGCACCAATTAAAGTCCGAAAGCTCACCCCTACCCGTCTCCATTTCATTTTACATTTCAACCTTGTCGACAAATGCCGAATGTTTTTCCATGTACCATACGAGAACTCGGTATAGGAGACTAAACTTATAATAAGGACATGTTTGTCACATCTTCCCACGTCCCAAGCAGCCCTACTTTTCGACCTAGTCCCCAGGCCAAAAAGAAATCTCAAAGTCTTAATATCGAATCCGTATGTGAGTCTACATATACTCATTATATGCATTGAATGTGCAAAGTGTGTCCATTACCAATTACACGGACAATAATTGTTATTACTCACAGTAGTTCGTGCTGTCGAAAATAAGTGCATATTTTCCTGAAAGGACAAAATCTTATGAAATCTCTATTTAAAGGTATATAGTATGTCCGATTTGTAGGTCAAACAAAATTTAATGAAACAGGTTAAATTCCAATGGCATTTAAAAGGAAATACTAATATAGAACAACCCTCAAAACTGTTTGAAAATGTCTTTTTAGTGGTGGGAAAATAACGACCGTTACATAATCCTTGCCTTTCATCATTACAAGAACTGTGATTTTACAATGCATAGCGTGAATTACCCACAAATCTGAAAGACGGCTTGGCAGAAAAGATGGGATACCGTTCTGCCCTTACGGAAAGTGAACTATAGGGACAACCCCGAAACTCATCTGATATATAAAGTTTGATAAACTAGGGCTCATATCAATAAAACCTTACTGGTAAAGCCTATTTGTCAACTAACTATGCATTATAATTATTATCTATTTTATAAATTGAAAACTAGAGTAGTAATGTTTTATTAATGAGGGCCCTGTTCTTTGAAATATATTCTGATTAAATTTACAATTGCTTTGGCTCTGAGCTTATGCTCTGGAATATACTATAACCCTACAGTATGGGGAGATCACGAGCCTCATGTGAACGAATCGTTACCAGCTGCAGTCGTCTTGAAGACAAGAGAAGGAACAACGATGGACTCGTGCCCCACCGATGATCATCACTCAATGTGTCAGAAACTGATATGTAAGTGGAAAGACAAAACAATAATATCGATATTTTTTCAATATCACTTGAGCAACAACATATTAAGCAACAACAAAATATATATCACATTTCCAGGTACCTTTATTTTTTTGAAAGGGGTGCACAGTGGTGAGGTGCATTTTTATATCTATACTCGATGTACTATTGGCCTATATGCCAAACTTGATTTTTTGTTTGTTGCGAGGTCAGGTGTTCCAGTGCCACCCCCCCCCCGATTTGCCGTTCGGTTAAGCTTAAAGCTCCCGAAACAAACCTCCAAGCACGTCGATTTTGAACGTTAGGATGGGATGTGGGGCGATCATTTTCCTTTTATTTATTCAATTTGCATAAAAGACTATAGAAGTGCCTAGATGTCTAGATTTCATGTCGATATCTCAGCCCCCCCCCCCC
>BEXV01002088.1:29213-42472 GCA_003118195.1 Hemicentrotus pulcherrimus | reverse complement strand
GGGGGGGGGGGGGGGGGGGGGGGGGGAGCAAGGGCCTTTTGCCCCCTCCCCCGATCTCTTTCTTCCCTCTTTTCTTTTCTTCTTCCTCTTCTTTTTCCCTTTCTCTCCTCTTTCCCTTTCCCTTCTTTTCCTTTTCTCTCTCTCCTTTTTTTTTCAGTAACACGAATGATAATATGAATAAGTAATTTGCTCGTTTAACAATTTTTGATATAACTGTACATGTTGCAAGAAGCGATACGTCTTTTAAAAAAGATATGTAAAACATACCCACAATAGAGGTAGTCGCAGACGTTGTAACTGAAGTGTGATGGAGGGGTGTCTTTGCTGACTCAGTTTTCCGGGGCTCGGTTGGTTTATCTGTCGTAAATTTCCCAGGAATCGTGGTCTTTTGAGACGTTGTTAACTCACTTTGCGTGGTAGTGTCTTGTGGTGAATATGTTGTAGCAGTTGTTTCAGGCCCTGTAGCTCAAGACAGTCGAAAACGATCATTTTAAAAGTGTGGACCAGTTACTGCTCATTCTATCAGATGTGATTAGGATAGAAAAACGATGACACTAAAACGCAAGAATTGGTAAACTATCATATTTTGTGTGGATACTGATCGGTATCGTCATGATATAATGTTCAAATTAACCATGCATGTAATTTTATCCGAAGTTGTAGTATCAAGTAGTTTTGGGATATAATTAAATGTGAGGAAATACCTACGGACAATAACATACCTGCATCAGTACTAACATAAGCCGATGGATCAGAAGTATGATACTGGGTTGTCTTTGATGGTTCAGTTTTCCTGGCCTCTGTTGGTTTAACGGTCGAAGCTTTCCCAGGAATCGTTGTCTTTAGCGACGTGTAAAAACCCCTTTGTGACGTATTTTCTGTTAGAAGTGAGGTTGCTCCTTCTCCTGCAGTTGATGTAGGCGTTTCAATTGTCGTACCTGGCAGATACGTAGCAGTCAATTCCATTGTGGTCTGATCAGTCGCCGTAGACATCAGTGACGTGGATATGAATGTCTTGTCAGTGGACGTATCAGAAACTGGCAAGTATGTACTTTGTTCCCCTTCAGTACTTATTTCATTTGTTGTAGATGCATCTGGGAGAGTTGTCACCTCTCTGTCCGTTACACCGGTTGTGCCGATGCCACCCATCGTCACCATAGTGGATGCGGGGATAATTGTTGTCTGTTTGTTTGAAACCGTGTATTTGGTAGAATCTGAAGTTAATTCGGAAGAGACTGTGCTCCCTGCTCCATCAGTAGTTTCTAGATTTGTGGTTAGATATTCCTCGTCTGTGACGGATGTAGCAGTAGTTTCAGCATATGTTGTGTGGATGATACTCGTATATGAATCTGGAGTCTCTTCCGAGGCTTCCTGATATTCTGATGTTGTGTATGGAGGAGTTACTAAATCAGTTGTAAATGCATTCTCAGTGGTGGGGGTAGGGTTATTCGACGAGGAAACATCTTTACCACCAGTCACACTTCCTTTAGAGCTAGACTCCACATCAGTAGTTGTATCCGAAGGAAATGGCGTTATTGCCTCTGTGCCAAATATAACTGTTGTGCCAGCGATCCCATTGCCTTCGGTTGTGATATACTCGTAATCAGGTTCCGTATTTGTTGGAAATGACTGTTGGGTCTGTGTTGTCATGTCACAATCGGTAACCGTCTGGAAGGTCGTTCCGGCTTCAGTTTCCACATTCTCTGTGGCACTCGTTATTACTGAAGATGTACCTTGTGTGATATCGAATATCTGAGTCGTATTAACAGTATTAGAAGAAGCCAATTCTTCTGTAATTTTAGTTATGTCATAGTCAGGTGTTGAAACAAGCTCAGTCGCGACAGTACCCACTCTATTCGTCGAGGCCGTGGTGATATCTGTTAAGATATCTTCAGTGGTTATAACTCTATCTGTTTCTGTAACCAAGTTTTTAGATGTAAGATCAGTTACCATCTCTGTTGTATCCAACTTGTTTGTTTCAGTTGTAAAGTTCCCTAAGTCTGTTGTCCGCTGTGTGTGTGACTGTGGTGTACTGGACGTGGAAGTAAATTGATTGGTTACTATTGTATCTGTGTCAGTTGAAATACGGTCTGAACTCATTGTCAGTGTAGAATATACTTGCGAGGTAACACTAGACGTTACTGGATCAGGTGTAGTTATCGTGACACCCTCAGTGGCATCTTTTAGATATTGCGTCGTTTCGGGGACCAAAGAAGTCAAAGCGATCTTGGAAGTAGGCAAATCTGATGAGGGGAGCCCTTCATCAGATGATGTTGTAGGATGGTCTGATGTTTCGTTGGTTGTGGTTAAACGGAATGTTGTCAAGTCCAGTGAATCTGTAGTCAGTGTAGAAGGTTCTGTTGATGAATCCTCTGTGGCTGCAGTAAGGGTATACGTATGTGGAACTGTCGATGACACTGTTGTAGTTTGTGTGTGATCTGTAGTAGAAGTCATTCCAGATGTTTCTGTAAAATTGCTAGTTGATCCTGAAGGAGTTGGAGACGAAGCGGATGTATCGTTGTTTGGAGAGTCTGTCGTGTAATCTGCAAGGGGGTAATCATACAGATATTACCAAGGTTTACACATAATATGTGATGTTTAATACAGTTTTTGTTTAAAATCAAAGATGACACTTTCAATTCGAATCGAAAAGTGCTTAACGATTTTGTAAACGTTTGAAGTAAATTTTGAGTGTACTCCCACCATTCAGATTATTTAGGATAATTATTTGTTCATTAACTTCATCTAAAATTATATATGATGATATGAAATTGATATCAAAATAATGTAAATGTCTTCATCTCAGATCAATTTTTGCATCGAAGATTGTCTATTGTATTTAGCTAAAAAGATCATAGTAAGATGAATTACCTGTACAATAAGGTGCTAAGGAGGGTTCCCAGGCGCCGTCAATACATGTCGCCTGATCAGGGCCTACAAGAGTACCATCTAATCCATCTGCGCATGCGTATACGATGACGTCATTGTGCATATACGAGTCTTGTGTAGCAGCATATGAAGCACCATACGGATATTGAATCGTGTCAGAGGTTAGGTTTGGGGCTGTACAACCAGCTGAGATAGATACAGGGATAGAGGGAGAGAGAGATGGAGAGATAGAGAAGAGAAGAGACAGAGAGAGAGAGAGAGAGAGACAGAGATGGCGTTAGATTAAGACAGAGTGGTAAATGTTATCAAAATGTTTGACAGGCTTATGTTAAATGAAGAGTATTATTCAACAAAAATACCCCCGACAAAAAAGTTTGTAAAGATTACAACCATACGAATGTAGAATAACTGATGAGTAATATATCACAGTTTGCATAGTCGCAATCCGTGATCATGAATCTGGAACAGCATCATACTTTTATCAAGTGTATTCAAAATTCAATTTCATGATAATCTTCACTGCCATGTGAATAAACGAAAGTAAATAATTAAAAAGAGAGATAATGTTCGTTTAGGAGCAACAAACAGAAAGTTATTCTTACCATAGCAAAAGAAGAGAGAAGGATCAGGATTCCAGCCAGTGTCAGGATAGCAATAACTGTAGACAGACCCTCCTTCGGTATATCCGTCATTACATGATAGTTCAACATAAGACCAATCACTGTAAACATTTTGGTCAGGAGACACAGTGACTAGAGACTCATCCGACAGGATGGGAGCTTCACATTCTAAAGAAATTAAAACGAAATAGTGATTCCCTTTGAAGCCTCATAATGAATGACAAGTAGATGTATAAAGTATCATTTACAACGGATATGATAAAGGGTGAAGTCCTAAGAAATGTCCTAGCGCTATATAAAAGCCGAATATTAATATTTTTATTACATCATTGTATACCTGTATGTGCTCTACATTGTATGTTTATTGAGAGAATATTGATTTATATCAATGATGCTTTAATAAAAACAATAGATTACAGTACAAAGAAGAAAAAAACATCGGTTGCATGGAACATATTGTCTGATAAGAAATCGATTTTTAAACCCGTTGGACACAACGATTTTTTTCCTTTGAATAAAAGGGGGAAATATATAAGACCCGTTATCACTAATCGCTTCAAGTTGTTCGAATGTAACAATATCTGACCATTTCATAATAATCTTAGCCAGTCAAATTCTTTAATTACAAGTCTTCAGAGAAGAAGAAGATATAGATGTCTTCTTCTTCGAAGTGGTTGAAGTACATACCAATGAACATGTAAAATTAATTTTGATGAATAACTCTTGAATAAATTAATTTGGCAAACAAATGTTGCAAACTTACCTCCATTCGATTGTTGAATCCATGAAACTAAAAACATCAATTCAATGACGAATAAGCAACAAGAGTTAATCCTTTTCATGTCCATTGCAAAATCAGTAATTCATAAATATCTTTTAAGTAGAACTATTTCAATTTGATTACGAGCAAGAGATCTAAAGAAGCAACTTTTCAAAGTGTTTCTTTGATTCTGGTGACTGACTGCCAAGAGGATGAATGTGTAAATGACAGCAACATAATATATGACGAACTGATCATCATCTAGTCTGTGACATATTTGGAGGAATGGTGGAGAAGATGGGATAGGACAGACAGCATTTATCCTTGAAACCTCAGTCACACCCGGTGAGACCGACACTAGACTAACAATATACCGGTTAGAAATTACATTAACTCCAATGGCATTGCTCTTGTCGGTGATCTCAAGGTTCGAGATCGGTCAAGCGGTGTGACCGGGGTATATGAATCATCTTACTTATCAGAATTTCAATCAGAAACACACCTTGAGAAGTATTCAAGAAATCCTTTATGTCAACATATCATTTGTAATCAATCAAAGTTATATTTCTCTTGTTCTTAAATGAACCCAAGCAAACAACCTCACACCTCTATGGGCAATATTACAAAGCCTAGTATCAATTTAATGGTCGGTCAATTGGTTTATACACCAATATTTTGAAGTGCCCATTATGAAGTATCATCACGCTACTTTCCGCGTTCCATGGTTTTTTTTTTATTTTTTTATCTCTGTTTGTAAATTAGTGTAACTGTTTATATGATTATATATCGAAACTAAAGATGGATTAATCTATGAATGTCAAATCATCATCATTTACCTTACATTTTCACTTTCTATTTTATTCGTCTTTTTCAGTCTCTTTTTGTTGGTTTGATTCTTGTGAACAGGAAAGAACAGTGCATACGTATTTTATGCAGAAAGGGGAAACGAGAGAGGAACATAGAGAGAGAGAGAGAGAGAGAGAGAGAGAGCGAGAGAGAGCGAGATAGAGACTGAGGGAATTTCAACGCGGTCAGAGCCAGATGATAGAAGGATAGTACAACATTATAATGTTTTTTCTCTATTACTCTTTCACTCTCATTGTTCATCTCCCTGCACCTCCCCTTCCTGTCCACCCTCCTTCTCATTCTCTCTCTCTCTCTCTCTCTCTCTCCGTTTCTCTCTTTCTATCCTTCTCTCTCTCACACATACATACAGGCACTCTCTCTCTCTCTCTCTCTCTCTCTCTTCCTTCATTCCTTTCACTATCACATCCTTCCTTCCCCCTTCCCCTCTCTCTGTCTCACTCTCTCTATGTATATTTATCGCTGTCACCCTCCCATACACCATAGACCTACCACCACCCTCTCTCAACCCCTCTGTTTCTGCCATGTAAATCATTTTCTATATTCACTATATCTGTATGTAAAATATTTTCTCTCTATCTCTAGTCCCATATTCTCAAAAAACATTTCTGAGATGCTTACTAACATTTTTTTCTCTTTTTGGTTTTCTCTCCTCATTTCCGGCTTGTTAACGCTACTCGATACTTCCACTCTATCCATTTCTCCGAGTGGCATAAATACATTTTTTTTAAATTTACAAATTTCCTATTTACTTGTTGTTTCCCCACAAGCTGTATTTATAATCCACCTTTGATTTGTACACCAAATCACCGTCGCAGAACGGTGCGGGCTACAGCGTATGTTTCTAAAATCTCAGGCTAAATATTTCGCATTTGAACTTCAAACACACACAATAATTGGTAGAGAAAAATAAATCGTTCGCTTTTTTCCTTTAATAATTGCATATTAAAAGCAAGATGTATTATGAAGAGAAATGATATTTAAGATATGCCTATAAAATAACCGTTACAATCATTTGAAAAAATAAAGAAAGTAACACAATCATGATGGGGATGAGTAAAAAGGTATTTTCGCAAAAGTAAAAGTCATCGAGATAAATCGTTACATAAACTCTTCTCAAAGCCCAACACACACTACACGATCGTCCTTTGATCCACAATAATTGTCAATTATAATAAGATAGGAAATCTACGCAAACCTGATGTAGCTCCTAAATAACAACCGACATATTTGTTCATTGAACTCTTTTAGACAAAATAACAGCCAAATCGACTCTAAATCGTAAACGATCGCACCACTGGTCTGTATTTACTACGATTCTGAGCCTTTTCCTCTTCCAAAGAAGTCTACAATCCCTTGTAACTAAGATTTGTTAATCTTATAACTATTCAGATCGTATGTCATTAAGATTTTACATGTTTAAGGGTTTTTATCAAATGCTAATGCAAAGCCTTCAGAAATCGGACCGTATTTGAATTGTACCTGACGGTGTCCGTTGAGCTTTCGTTTTGCATAGTGCTTGGGAACCGAATACACGAATAATTAAGATTTA
Organism: Hemicentrotus pulcherrimus; assembly: GCA_003118195.1. Lineage (NCBI taxonomy): Eukaryota > Metazoa > Echinodermata > Echinoidea > Camarodonta > Strongylocentrotidae > Hemicentrotus > Hemicentrotus pulcherrimus. The sequence continues at coordinate 35,787 of BEXV01002088.1, read as the reverse complement.
GCTGCTGCCTGAAATCACTTGACTAGCGAAAATGGTTAAAATACAAACGTCATGTGATATTACACGATGTTGTCCTTCAATCAAATATTGTACTTTAAATAAGTTTAAGGCTTATATAGAAACTACATCATATTTACTGTTTATACTCTACTCTTACAAAATGTCTTTCATTGCTGAATAAGTATTTACAATTCAAATGTAATTTTCGAGCTTGTTAAAATTGATAGAGAGACGGACAGAGAGATAGAGAGAGAGAGAGAGAGATAAATAGAGAGAAAGAAAAAGGAGGATGATTTTAGATTTTTTTTTTCTTCTTCATATAAACAATAAAATATAGTCTCTCGTTTCAAAACACAATTACTGTTCTATATAAAGTTGATTATATAAGTACAATTGCCATGGTAACACCAGCCTATCCTCCTGTTTACTTGCAAATCACCTCTCTATCAGGGAGCCATTTTCCATTAGCACATTTCTGAACGATTGGTCCAACCAATACCTTCCCACCAAGACACGTGTTAGAGATGACGTCATTGAATCGGAAAACATTCTTGACTGCACCGCTTGTTTCTTGTAGAGGGCGTGATTCGACAAGAGGGTCGCGGACTGGGAGCACACAGTTCTCTGATGTTATAAGCAGATATGACACAAGTATTACTTTAATTAACGTACAAGAAGGGGTTTGAATCATGATTTCCAGGATGAGTGAAATGTGAATGTGCACAGTAATCACTTATAAATTCAGCCTTTCTACAATAAAACCAACATTGTTATAAAAAGCAAATGACCTGGTAATTAATTCAAACAACATTTAAATATCTTTAATGATTTATATTTAGCCTGATCATCCATTCCTCTTCGAACACTATCGTTTCCTAAGTAAGGAAATTCTTTATTCTTCCTTCATTCCCTCATACTTTATCTTCTTCTCTTTCTAAATGTTGAAACTAACCGTGGCATGTCATCTTTGTCGGGTCGGGTATCCATCCTCCATTCTCCTCACAGTATGTGATGTTAGTTCCTCTAGCTGTATACATGACGTCATCAGGGCATGAAAGCATCACCTCGGCGTAGGCGGCGTAACTCTGTTGATTTGGAGAAATCTGGACGTTCTTCGGATCCGATACGAGCGGAGCAGAACAATCTGATTTGATGAACAAAAAGGGAAGAAAACCAAAACAAATAAAGCCCGGATGTCAATAAAATCGGCCAGTAATAATCATACCTGGCTCTTCAACAAAACATGTGAGACCACAGCGTCTGTGATTTAAAAACAAAAACAAAGGGGGCATAATAATAACGTTAAATTTGAAGATATTTTTTTTAATGCATACTTGTACACTATCGTTATGTATATGTATGTATGTAAGTACCTATGTATTTTGAAAGAACTATACCTGTGATATACTTATGATTTCACGTAATAGACAGCTAAAAATACGGGTAAGATAGAGAACGTAGATAAACAGAATCAAACATAATAAAGAGAAGATATAAGGAAGCGTTTAACAAAACAAAAAAAAAGAAAAAGAAAAAAAGAAATTGAAAGAGGGAAAGCGAAAAAAGAAAAAAAAACGAGAGAAAAAGTAAACACAAATAGTAATGTACAGGGTAAAAGAGAGAGGTAGAGAAAGAAAGATAAAAAGAGAGAAAGCCAGAAAGAGAGAAAAAGGATAGAAAGAGAGAGAGAGAGAGAGAGAGAGACAGTGAGAGACAAGAAGAGATATATAGATACATGTAATATAATACAACTCTTACGATTGCATGTAGGCACCTTTGCAGGTTCCCATAATCCATTTTTGCATGTTGCCTGAGTTGGTCCTACAAGAGTGGCACCCTTTCCCTCTGCGCATGCGTACTGAACCACATCTTCGTCATTGTACAAAGTTTTAGTAGCTTCCGGGTCACGACCGAACGGGAATTGAACGATGTTATGCCCGACTTCGGGTTCATCACATTGAGCTGCATTTTCAAAAAAAAATGAGAAACTATTAGATAAATGTTGAACACGCATTACACATATTGAACTGGCATTTCACATTCACAGACAAATATTGCACACACATCATGCTTTAAAAAATGTATGTGATAACGATAATTCTTTTGATAATGATTTCAGATAAATCACCAGTATTTTTCCTAAGCTTAGTCTAGCTTTTAAATAACCCTAATTTTAATTGACATTGCTCTACAGCTGTAGCATGGGAATTTTACTTCAACTATAGTTACCTGTTATCGCAATATCCCTTCTTTTGTCACTTTCACTCTCTCTCTCTCTCTCTCTCTCTCTCTCTCTGTATATATATATACATATATATATATATACATATATTATACATATATATATATGCATAACTTTCTTTTACTTCAATATGTTCAGATATTAATTTTGCTACATATATGACTTTCCATACCTAAACACGCGAGTCCATCTGGTCTTGGGTCCCACACACCAGATTCAATACAATACGAGTATTCAGTTCCAGAGTGGGAATACCCCTCTTCACAGGAAAATGTAACACGTGACCAAAGAGAGTATACCGATTGGCTAGGCGTGGTGATGATGTGTGCAAGCTCAGATGGTGGACCACATTCTGAAGGGAAAATGAAAAGTGGTACACCTTTAATAATAATGATGGTGGCTTCTTGTATAGGCGCACATATCCGTCACGTTGTGACGCTCATGGCGCTGCCCAGATTATTACCCTGGCTTTAGCAAGGCAGCCACTGCGGCGCTCTAGGATTTCAATTTCAAGAAATTAATTCCTGCCAGGTACCCATTTACATCACCTGGGTTGAGTGTGGCAAACGTAGATCAATGTCTTGCCAAAGGACATTAGTGCCGCAGCAGGACTCGAACCGCGGACATCATAACAGCAGGAATATATTACTGTGCCTTTAATGTTGGGAAAAATCTTGACTTATCTCTTGCCTGAATCCTTTATAAATTATAATTCATTTTTAGCTTTAGCACTTGAATCATATGTTGTGTAGATCAAGCAAAATTCGGAAATGTACAGGATAGAATTAAAAAGAAAACACCATTGAAAGGTGCGAGATATTTAGGCATTATGCTATTGTTCAGGGTGCAGAGAAAAAAACATCAATTAGTATGAAGCAAACTATGGATTGTACATCAATCAACCTAGGCTTATAATATACCACTAGAAGTAAATATAAATGTACGTGTCATTGAACCTTTCAATTCAATTCAAGGTATTATTCTATGATAATTTGTAACCATGACGTACGAAATAATCCTTTATCCACAGTGCGCTACAGATGTAATTCAGGCTCCTGTGTCAATGCCTTAATACACCCTATAACCCGACGAACAGTTTGAACAAGACAACAACTCCAAAACATTACGCAGCATACATCATTGATTCAAACCATTGCATATAATTCTCATTATGAATCGGGTGTTGCAAGATAAAATCATGGCTTAGATAAATTAATTTAAAGGAAACACTATGGCTCTTACCTGGTACCGGCGATCCAAATGCAACCGATATCAGGACGAAGACGTAAAATAGTTTGCGCTCCATCTTAGGTAATGCTTCGAGAATAGTGTTACACTGCTCTTTGCAAAATCTAAATTATTGTCTGATTAATGTATTTCCTAGTGATGCAAACAAAGGTTTAAAGGTCGAGGAGCCGGATGCATGTATCCTTACACAGTTCGTATTACTGGGTGTATAAACATATCAAAAACAACACGCTGTTTAATAAAGAGTTAAACCCATTGATTAATGGTTAACACTGCTACAAACAAAATTAAGATCGAAGTCAGAGCGAAGATCAACCTGTCTCACCTATAAGTGTTGATTTTCCTGATGCTTATCTTTGTAGGATCGTTGTTTGCTCTGTCAAGTGACGTGGATCGTTTGCATTCTTTGTTACAAGTCTGTTATTACATGCTCTAAAATAATAGTAAGACTTTGACTTAATGGTTTATCTTGAAGTTGAAGTCTATTTGTTCCTCTTTTGCACCAAAAACATTTTTTCTCTTTTTTTACAAGCGTCTATTAGCGTAGATTTCAAATCAAGTATAATGTACGGAAAATAGCTTAGAAGTTTCAAAATATATAGGTATGACAGGCAAGGCCTAAATAAAAAGCATAGCTTGTAGACGAATAGGCTCCCTAACTGAGTAACATAATTATAGTAGGTCTGAATTAAAAAGGTATTGTAGGAGGCGAAAGCGGAGTAGTATACCTGTAGTATGAACTTCTAAAGACAAACAGGGACAATTAATTTGAGATAAAAATAGAATAAAGAGTATAGAAAATGATATAAAATGAAGTACTAGGGAAACGGTGAAGTAGGGAAGAAAATAATAATAATAATAAGAAGAATAACAAACTTAGAAGAGGAAGCAAATTGACAAAATCAAAGGCATAACTAAAACAAAATCTGTATAACCACATGTACGATCTAGCGTGACATCAACATAAACATACTCAAAAAGTTTCACCTGAGCTTAACAAGTAAATGATAAAACGTAATAATAGAGTAAAGTTTCATGAATAGAAACTCGTGAATCGGGGAGCTTTAAACATGACTAGCAGCCCTCCATTCTTTCTTTTTTTCTTTGTTTCTCTATATTACGCTTTCTTTCTTTTTTCAATTTTCGCTGGGAGGGAGCATTGCTCTTTATAGCTACGCCATTGGTTCCTCTTCAGATGCACACTTGCTCTCTCTCTCTCTCTCTCTCTCTCCCTCTCCCCCTCTCTCTCTCTCTCTCTCTTCCCCCCTCTCTCTCTCTCTCCCTCCATCTTCCTCTCTCCCTCTCCCCATCTCTCTTATCCTTTCTCGATCTTTCTTTCACCCTTTCTCGATCTTAACCCCCTCTCCTTCTCTCTCTCTCTCTCTCTCTCCCCCTTTCTCCTCCTCTTTCTCAATTGTTTGTTCATATACTAAGATTTTACCATTCATGTATTTGAAATTCGATTTTATTGTTAACTATGAAAACAGATTTAGAATGTATCACAGATGTTAAAACTATCATTACTTGAGGTTAAGTTGACGAAATAAATGTCTATACTTGTAATCTTCATTCGTTTGTTTGCTTTATGTATTCTGTTCAAATATTAACAATGCATACATTTCTAGACTCTTCATGTAATGTGTGATATATTATATAGACATGGCGCTATATAAATGATGTGACTCATAACCATAACCATTAAACCAACATCACTATTCAGCGACCACGCCCACTGATGACTCCAAACTTTTTAATCGTCCTATATTTGAGGGTGGTCTCGGAATTAAGTCACTTATAGACTTTACCGCTTTTCGAAATTAGTTAGTTGATGGTAATAAAATCCATGAAAACATTTAATCCTTTCTGATTGAATAGGGTAGGAGGACTACTACTGTGTTTATAATTTAATTGTTCATTAATTAGGTGTGTACGCTTTAGTGCAATTTATCTTTCATTTGGGCCGAATTTTGATTTGTTGATTTTTTAACATTCTTATGACACCCAAACTTAAATTATATGGCATTAAACCAGTATTAAGTTAAACTGTTGTCATTTGATACGTGACATTAAAAACGTATACATAGAGCGAAAGACACGATTAAAAATTGAATATGTAAGATTATTCACATATTGATTTAAAACTAGTGACAACTTCTTTATTCGTCAAATTCTAATATTCCAGGATAGGAAAAATTTCCCGCAGTTTCGGTTCGATAGTTCAAATAGATCTGAAGTCAACATTAACCATATTATTACAAATAAAACAGATGAATACATCGATTTTCAAAATTATAAAACAAAACAATTTAATTATTTGCAGGTTGAATTGAAATCAGCATAGCCTTCCATTTATAGCAGCAAAATTTAATTGGACCTCTCTACTAAAATTACAGTTTAGAAGGGTGATAAGTTAAGCAATAAAGCAGTACAAGATTTAATCGTTTAAACACAGTCTGCATATTTCGTTAATTGCATCAGAAATTACGTGCAAATACTGCAAAAGAGATGTTAACACTTAATACGTTTCATTATACTGTTCTGAAGTAATTGTATTCTGGCGCAAAGTAAACTATTGACTCTATACTGATTATGGTTTGTACATCGACAGTTCATGAAAAAGTGTTGAAAAATATGATTCTTCTTGAATTCTTTTTATTGTTTTCTCAATATACAAGTGATAAGGAGAGTTTTTCAAGAAATTTGAAATCCAAGCAATTTAATTCAGTTGATACGTTTCTGAAATTAAAAAGAAATATCATAGATAAATTGGAATACCTCGTAAAGAGAAATCAATGTGAAATCTTTGAGGAAAAGTTTGCTAAATCTATTTTTCTAAAATCTCAATAAAGTAGGTACCGATTTGCAAATATGTATTATTGTCACTTGTGTTAATTTGTTCAATTATACAATTTACATTTTATTATTTTAAAGCAATACATTAATCGTATGGGGATTAAAAACAAATCAATTATCACCATATCCTTCCTACAAAGTACAACATTTTATTCGAAGTTAAACAGCAAGCGTATCATAAGGTGATTGTCCGAGCTAAAACACAATACAAATTATACTCTTGATAAGGGT